>OY747133.1:30818657-30989870 GCA_963556465.1 Berberis vulgaris
CCCGGTGAGACTCTGACGTTGCTAGCTCACTAGCGGAACTCCAGTACGCAGCTCAAAATCTCTAAACCTGAAAGGCTAATCGGCTACATTCCAAGAAGCAAAAACTCACTTGGGTCAGCAATAAAGCTGGTGTGAGAAATCTTCATCCCAAAATCAATAAATTCGCACATGACAACATTAAAATAAACCAAACAATAAATAACCACACCATCAGGTAGTTCCTCAATGAGGCAATGGTGTTATCATCCTAATAAATAAATATGCATTATTTATTACTAATAAATAAAATTTATGAGTTATCAATCCTCATAAATGCAACAACAATACAATTCATAATCATATTAGACTATTATTGAAATATTAAACAAACACATTTTTCTACCTTTAGGAAGACATGTAGTTCTCATTCAATGGTTGAATGAGCATTTAGTTTCTTCCTTTAAGGTAATCATGCACATACAAAAAAAAAAAAAAATCTCGCTTCTTTTCCACAATCGCACCATCCTCCTTGTGCCGAACACACCTCACCCAAGTGTGCCTCCCTTGCCTTCGAAACCACTCGAAGCGTACATGTTCCAAGTGGGGTGTCACCTCGAGGAACATGTCATCTCACCCAAAGTTCGATCCATGGCAAGCATTTCCTAAATCTACACGTACAACCAAACTCACATGGAACGGTGCACCGATATGCAAGCAAGTCTGCATACCCATAATAATATCACACGTATACAAGCAAGTCTGTATACAAAATAAATTTCTTTTCTTTTCACCTTTTTTTTTTTTTTGGAGTTATGGAAAAGAGCCTAAAAAAAAAAAAAATCCTCGAAACTCTTTTATGGTGACGCTTTGTCAACCATAAATAAATCAACTACAGTATCCACCATTCTCTTGGGGAACAAGTAATAATTGACACATTGCCAATTCACATATCTCATCTCTTTGCATCATATGAACTTAAAACTATATGCATACCAATTCGCATAACAAATACAAATACTCAAGCTAAACCAAGTGCTCAGTTAAATTCTAGCCAATATACATACAACATACATATACACCAATTAAAATGACTAGCCCTAAGATAATCCCTCTTCCAATGTTAACAAAAAAATTCTTCACAACAGTATGGATTCAATGGTGTCAAGTGAAGCCTGCATATATTTCGATTTCTTCAAGAGTTAACAATGACAACCCTGCTTTCAAAAAAAATTTGACAATCCTTTGTCCTAAAGCTAAACATGTTCTCTCAATCGAACGTGAACAAGAAATCGAGAGAAGAAACTCACCGTAAAGATGAAGGGGATGGAGAAAACTCACAGAACTGAAAAGAAGCTAAACAAAAATAACTACCAAACTCCACATACAAGAAGGGAAATGGAGAAAACTCACAGAACTGAAAAGAAGCAGCCTTTATATTTGTTCATAATTCGGGGTTCAGAAAATACAAAATCAAGTTTATTGTCAGACATGAATCAACAAATCCAAACCTAAATCAGAATCTACTCATTCTCAACAATCACTAGTATGCGACTTAAAATACAACTAAAACTAGGTGCAACTAAATTCAATTCTAAAACAACACTCATCCAATACTTCCACTACTTTAACAACACTTAATTGCAATTGGATTTGAACTTTGCAATAAAACAATAAGAATTAACCTGACTTCCACAAACTTAACTACACCAAAACCCACACATATATCTACCAAAAACATCATAAAACACTAAACAAAAATCAAGCATTCACATTAACTAAACACACTAACAAATTCATCCAAACTCCACATACAAGAAGGGAAATGGAAAAAACTCACTGTAAAGGTAAAGGAGAGGAAGAAAACTCACTGATTCAGTTCTCCATCCATCACCATGAGCACAAGACAACTTTCCTGCAATTCAACCGCAACCAGCAACTCAAAAACTTCTCAGCCACCATCACCTTTTCGAAGATCTCATATCCAGCCAGAAACTCTCCATCGTCATCGGACCACCACGCAATCCTCCGCCTATGTTAATCGCCAACCACAAGCCACCAATTAATCTCTCTTGATCGCCACCCTGATTGACAGTTTTAGTCGATCCCATCACACCATCGCCACAGTCCATCAACAACTTCTCACTCAGCCATCAATTTTCATCCTTCGATTTCGTCCATCGCACCTTGCCCTCTGTCAACACCACTGACGACCTTCCACCTACATCACAGGTCGATCGAACTCATCCACATCAAGCGATCAAACAATCAGTCAATCAGTTCCGCCCCCAACCTTGTTCGATCGACTGCAACAGTCTTCTCCCCTGATCGATCGCACACTCTCAGGTCTTCCATCCTTCATCGATCAAGCTTCCATCACAAGTATTCCTCTATGGTTCATTGTTTCTCCAAACATTTGCAAGCAAATCCACACCAATGATTCAAAAATTGTGTGGGGTTGAAAAGGAAGAAAATGAGGGTTTGGGTTTCGTGGTTAGAAGAGGAGAAAACACTCTCCATCTTCTTCCCATCTTCATCACCTCGCCACTGTCAGCCGCCGAAGAGGGTAAGAGGAACGTTCGCCATCTCTGTTGCCCTCAGAACAAGCGATCGATTGGGACTCTGACCAATTGGACCGTCGAGAGGCTGCCATTGATGCCCGATCTGATTGAACCAGAGATCGATTGGAGAGATTATTACTCAGAGATCGACTTCTATATTCGCCTTCTTCTCTCATTTTCGACTTCCACATTCACTTTCGTCTTCCTGATTTGAAAGGAACAAGAAGATTCTAAGGATCGGCTATTAGCACCCCCACGGTTTAGTCAAACCCACCAATACACTACATACCCGCTGCCACCATGGGCGACAATAAAAACAGTGGTTCAAACACCATTACCCCACCATGTAACAATCCTCATCACCCCATACTTTCTTTACCGCTCCGATCAACCTGGGGTGGCTCTTGTTTCAGAGCCGCTCACTTCTACCAATTACAACATATGGAGTCGAGCGATGATCATGACTCTCAAAGCCAAAAACAAATTAGGTTTTGTTGATGGATCCATCAGAAAACCCGACGACAACGCCAATACTGATGAACTACTACAATGGGATCATTGCAACAACTTAGTGAAATCATGGTTCATCAACGCCATCTCACCTGACCTCCAGGCAAGTGTCATGTACTGTGAATTGGCCTATAATGTGTGGGCTGATTTGGAAGAAAGGCATGCACAAACTAATTACGTGCAGATCTATCATATTGAATCTGAAATCCATGGATGCACTCAAGGGGTGATGAATGTGAGTGCCTACTTTACCAAATTGAAGGCTCTATGGGACGAATTGGATGTTGTGGTTGGTTTTGCTGAAGACACTAGTGACACCATGAACACCATTCTCGCATATGTCCACACTCAACGCTCGATCAAGTTCTTGATGGGGCTAACCGACGCCTACAATTCTGTTAGGGGTCAAATTTTGTTGATGGATCCACTTTCTCCACTCAACAAGGTTTACTCCCTTGTGCTTCGTCACAAACGCCAGCAAAAAATCTCTACAGGCAAATCCAACATACCTGATGCTGCAACTTTTTTCATGCGGAATATTGATCCCAAAGGTGCACGCAACATTGACAAGTCGGGAGTACCCTGAAAGCCTTTTAATCTTGACGTCAAGTGTGGAACATGTGACAGGGTAGGTCATACTATTGTTCTCATCTCATTTGTGATTATTTTGGATTGAAAGCCCACACTATCGACAATTGTTGAAAATTTAAGAAAGTCGATCCTACTTAACAACGACGTTTTCAGAAAGATCGTCCCAGGGGCAATAATGTGTCCACTTTTCCTGATGTGCAACCATTCAATCCTTTTCCATTCACTTCCGAGCAGTGCAAACAAATCATGGCCTTGCTCCACAACAAGTCCAAGGCTCACAATATTGGTAATGACCTTCCTATTACAGAATTGACAGGTAAAATACTCTCCTTCAAATCTCATGGCTCTTGTTCATCATGGATCCTTGATAGCGGCATCATATAATTCATAACCCTCATTTACTCACCTTTTCCAAATCTGTCCACAATCGAACCGTTGAGCTTCTTGATAGTACACTCGCTGTTGTTACACACATTGGCACCGTGACTTTCTCTTCTGTTTCTACCTTGCATGATGTTCTTTGTGTTCCATCTTTTAATCTTAATTTAATTTCCATTAGCAAACTCACAAAACTTTCTCTCTTTCTCACCACTTCCCTTTTTTTAGTCAAAGAACCCACCACTTTTATGCAAGCTATGCAAGATCCAAAGTGGCGTCAAACCATGAGAAGTGAGATTGATGCTCTAGAAACCAATAACACTTGGAATTTACAACCTCTTCCTCTTGGCAAACATTCGGTTGGTTGTAAGTGGGTCTATAAGATCAAACTTAATCTAGATGACAGTGTTGAACGCTATAAAGCCCGTCTTGTGGCTAAAGGATACAGTCAAGTTAAATGTATTGATTACAAAGAGACCTTTGCTCCTATTGCTAAATTGACTACTGTTCGTATTCTCCTTGCTCTTGCAGCCACACAGGGTTGGCATTTATGTCAACTTGATGTCAACAATGCTTTTCTTTATGGTGATCTTTTTGAGGATGTGTACATGAGTCTTCCTCCTGGATTCGGCCGAAAGGGGGAAACTCAAGTATGCAAGTTGAACAAGTCCTTATATGGTCTCAAGCAAGCCTCGGGACAATGGTTCCTTAAGTTATCATCTGCTCTCATATCAGCAGGCTACAATCAGTTTAAGGTTGATTACTCATTATCCGTCTAATCCAAGGGTAACAACTTTACTACAATTCTCGTATATGTTGATGATGTAATATTGGTAGGTAATGATCTTCAATACATTGAAGAAACAAAGAAATTTCTGGCTGCAAAGTTCAAACTTAGATATTTAGGAAAATTGAAATATTTCCTTGACATTGAAGTCGCAAGGTCATCCAAAGGGATTGCTTTATCTCAACGAAAATATGCACTTGAAGTATTGGAGGACACAGGGTATCTTGGAGCAAAGCCTTCACGTTATCCTATAGATCAAAACTTGGTGCTCACACAGGATGATGGAGATTTACTACCAAATCCTGCAACATACCGCAGACTTGTTGGAAGATTGATATACTTAACGATCACGCGACCAGATTTGGTTTATTCGGTACATGTCCTAAGTCAATTTATGGACAAGCCCAAGATACCACATTTGGATGTTGCACACAAGGTCTTGAGGTATATCAAGTTTCACCAGGACAAAGTATTTTTTTCTCTTCCACCAGCTCATTGCAGTTGAAAGCTTATTGTGATGCAGATTGGGCTAGATGTAGAGATACTAGGAGATCTATTACAGGTTATTGTGTCATGCTTAACGATTCACCAATTTCTTGGAAAGCTAAGAAACAAATTACAGTGGCAAGATTTACACTTGAAGCAGAATATAGGGTCATGGCTTCTACATGATGTGAGTTAACCTGGTTGAGGTACATTCTTAATGATTTGCACATTAATCATCCTCAGGCAGCTCTCTTGTTTTGTGACCACAAGGTTGCACTCCATATTGCATCTAATCTGATTTTTCATGAGCGAATGAAGCATATAGAGATTGATTGTCATTTGATTAGAGAAAATATACAAGAGGGTACTTTTCAGACTGAGCATATTTGAACACTACATCAACGGGCAGATTTGTTCACTAAAGCTTTGAGCACTTATCAATTTGATAATCTTCTTAGCAAGTTGGGTATTGCAAACATACACTCCAACTTGAGGGGGAGTGCTAAAGAAAGGAAGTCTACTTATGTTACAGAATAGGAAAGTGTTACAGAATAAGATATGTTAGGAAACTCATAATAGAATAGAAGTCTTAGGTTTCCTATATCCACAAGGTTAGGCCAGGTTTAGCTTTATAAGCTTGTATTCAATCAATGAATCAAAATAATAATATTTCAATACAATTTGCACTTTTAAAAACATGTTTATACCCTACCCCTTGAATTGCACCGGCAAACTAAGACTTCTAGCCTATTATTATAGTTGTGTAATGACATAGATGGTAGATTCTGGGGTTGAGATGTCAAATGCATGTGATAAGGTTATCATATAAATGTTATCAACCGATGTTGATACTTGAGAGCACCCGCATGGACGTTCAAAACCTCAAACTCAAGATAGCTTTGATAGCTAAATCTTTAGTGAAAGGGAGTTGTTATATGTACCCGACTATTTGGCTTGGTTGCACCAACTCTTTGTTGCATCGGTATTTTGAGATGTTTCAACTTTGTTATACCAACCTAAAAGATGTAACACCAACTTAAATTTTTTTAATAAATGGAAAACATTTGGTGATGAAATTTTCTCGTTTAAGCGTCAATAAATAATTTAAGAAATGTAATTGGTTGCAACTATAAAAAAAGGCAATTTAACGCAAGAGCTTTACATCCAAAAATTTACAATAAAAATCATCCGTACAAAGTCCTAAATCAACACCTACCATAGTATTTGTTATTTATTGTAGAACTTATGACGATGGTTAGTGTACATTTGATGTTTGTACACAAATTTAAAAGTAAAGAATTTGTGACTAAAGTTTAGTTTTATCAATAAGATTTACTTTTATTTTTCGCCAAGAACAAATTAATGCTCACAAACGAGAAAATTTAACTAACAAAAGATTTTTATTGATAAAAAAAATAAGTCAATGTTACATATTTTAAGTTGGTGCAACAAAATTGAAATATCTCAAAATATCAGTACAACCGAGGCAAATAGTCGGGTAAATATATAAACTCCCTTGATCAAAATATCGGTTGGGCAAAGAGATTTGATTAAAAAGGAAATAACTTTAAATAGGGTATAAAATCACAGTTAAGAAACTGCATTGTTTAACCAATATTCTTCCCCTAGGGTAAGTGACTGGATATTTATATGTTTTTTTTCATAGTATTATATTAATTTGGATGGTAATAATAGTTGTTTTTCTTTATTTGGCTAATAACATCTTTTTTTTAAAGTAAGCAGGGGTTTTGAGGATCCCTAAATCTTATAATAATAATAATAATAATAATAATAATAATAATAATAATAATAATAATAATAATAATAATAATAATAATAATAATAATAATAATAATAATAATAATAATTTATGCATCCAAATCTGATCTCCCGAAAATCTGACCTGCAAAACAAATAGATTGCCAAAGACCACTTATTAAGGGGTCGTAGGCACTCTGATGCTTAAGTCAGTAAATCTGTTGGAGGTGGAGATTAATCTGGACAAAACTTAGTTAAAATTGCATAAAATTGTCGAATGTTCTCTTTACCTTATATATTGATCGTTATTAATTCCATGCGTGACTTAAGCATGTGAAGCTTAACGATGGGAGACATTTTCTGTAACAGGCTCCTTCTTTACGAAGATACGTCACTGGGGAAGTAACTCCCTCCATGATTTTTTTCTTCTCTGTAACGTTCCTCATCTTTAAGAGAGAGCTTCCTTGGGCCTGGATTTGGGCCTCTGACTATGATTTATTCTGATGGGACCCTTATTGGGTTTTAATGACTTAATTCGCCCTTTTTAGGCATTGTGAGTCGGCCCTGACTTGAAATACTTGGTCATCGTGATAAGGGATTTTTGCCACGTGTATGATCGTGATGATAATCTTATTTGATGTATCATCAATAATAATAAAGGACGATGAAGATTACAATCGCTCAAATATTCACTCGTTACATCATCAATGGCAACATAGAATTGTTTGAAAATCCCAACGAATAACCTAATCAATTATACTACAACGATTTCCAGGTTGGGGAGTAATCTTGCAAAATGGTCTACTACAAAAGTGGTTGCTTGGTGCATCTGTCATAACTTTGTTTTCTCATAAGCATAGGTCAATCCTTTAATCACCCTTATCTCTTGATTCAATACATAATGTGGAGCTCAAGATATAAGAAAAGTTGACGTAAAGAACAGGAGAGCAATGAACCATGATAGAGACACCATTGAATGCTAAGAGCATTTATACAAGATTCCAATAGACGTCTGCATCCTATATATATTATCGTCATTAATTATCTAAATTTAGGATTTGGTCTCTTACTTCAATAAGATCTTCGAGGAGCATCTTTCTTAGGTGATTGAGTTGTGGTAACCTCACATTCATTTTCAATAGTTGTTTGACTCATCATGGTTGTTTCCTTTTCCAATAGAGCTTTTATTCCAGTGAGTTCTTCCTTCATCATATCCATGCCCAATCTTTTTATTGTTTCCTTCATACATTGCTAACTTCATTCCCATTGTCGTATTCTTCTATTATTTTTCAAAAGATTTCTAACCTTAGGGAGGGATTGTGGGCTTCCATTTATACCGTCAAAGAGGGATTTCTGTTCATCTATAGATGAAAAGGTAGAACCCATTTGGTTGTTTGGAATTCTTGGAGACTTTGTTTGTTCTTCCCCCGATCTTTCAGCAGTCATCTCCCGTCCCACTTAAGTGACGTGTTCCTCACAACTTTAAACAATCTGTTCATTCCCTACAACCTTAGTCAGATGCTCCACGATCGCCTTATTGACCTCACTATTTGAATAATCAACATCCAAACAGTCTGACTTAAAATGTTCTAGCGTATCCTTTATTGTTTCAACATTTGTTCCTACACTTTCTAGTGGATACTCTGTCTCTACTGCGACTGCCTCACCTATCACACACTCCTCAACCTTCAAATCAGTCTCCTCCACGTCTTCCTTTATGCCATCTCCAGGCCAGACATTGAAATTGTTCATCGTGACCAAGTGTCCGTGTGTTTTCTCCCCTGCAGCATCACTATTAACAGTCACCCTGGTTTCATTAGTCACAACTGCATAATTCTCAGTATCATAGATCATATCTTCATCACCATTCTCATCAATCACCACTAGAGATGTTTGGGGTACTCTAGTCATATGTTCTGTTTGCACCTCCTTCTTGCTCCATTGGTTCAGGATGTTCCTTTGTTTGGATGTTTGTTTTCTAGAAGCAATAGTCCATCCTTCCTCTTGGACCTGGTTTGATGCTATTTTTTTGGATCAGTGCTAGTCGACCGCCAATATTTCGTGATTTTGGGAGTGGTTTCCTTGTGTTTAGGGCATCTTATTGATGCATGTCCAAACCCCATACAGTGATTGCACTTCACTGGGTGCCAAGAGTATTCTACCTCCATTGTTGCAGTCTTCCCATAATCAATAACCATTGGAATGGTGCTAGGGAACTGACTGTTAGACCATATCTCAATGCACACTCGGGCAAATGAGAGAATTGTCATGTTCTTTGTTGCCTTATCGAGCATAAGAGGTATCCTTATAGCGCTAGCAATGGTATGCAGGCCTACTGTAGTCCATAGAAAGAGATGAACCTTTCTCAAGTTAACCCATATTGACACTGTGTTGAGCACTCCCACATTCTCTTCCATGTATGGTTTCAATGGTCTAACAATGAATAATCTGCTAGCTATGTGGACTGGCCCTAATTCCAGTACTTCTGCCATGTCTTCTTCATTCAAAAACTTGAAGACGAATGCTCTTTCATCATATACTGACATGTCAAAATCACTTTTAAGTGCCCACCTGTTTTTCAAGCTATCTTTGACGTAGCCTTAGGCTAGTCTCTTACCTACAAAGTTTCCTATCAGATAATGTTCACACTCCTCTAATCGCTGTTCATGATCTGAGAGTCTGATATGGACAACTTGCTTCCCTTCAATCACTGATGGGGACGCATATTTAAGCTTGGTGGAGCCTCCACTGCTTCGACTACCTTAAAAAGGTGCCCAACTCATCGTCCTAAGGCGTGCTTCATCTGATGCATTAATCAAAACCTTGGTATTTTCTCCGGGATCCATGTTCACATCATCTCCCACCCTGTCGATTGTCTCCAGTTGCATCCTTATCATCAAGATGCCATGGATAAACCCTCAACGAACGAGAAGTCGACGAACAATTCAGCCCACACAACCCCAATAGCAACAATCACTCAGTGAAATCGAAGTCGAGCCCTTGTTTGAAGCCGATTCAAGATCTGGTCTAGGGTATCACGAAAAGGATCTGAGGAGGCGGAGATAGCAGGAGAATCGGAGGACGCAACAGGAAGGAGGGCAGATCTAGCTGCGGGTGAGGGGAGGGCGGATCTGGGACGATGGATGGAGGGGAGGGCGAATCTATCCGCAGATGCGGGGAAGGGAGAGGGGGCGGTGGAGGGGGAGGGCGGAGGGCGGAGGTTCTCCTGCAACCTCCTTCTGAAGCCCTAAGGGGAGCTGTTGTGAGGCGTTCTTACCAACAACTTTTATGACCCTCTCGGCTAATTGCATCAGTTGGTGAATGATCGTGTTCCACAACTTTGATGGATAAGATAAAATAGTTAGAGCTTCAGCTTCTGATGACAAAACCTTTCAAGAAGCAAACTACAGCACAAATCCGAAAATCAGAAGCCAAGGATTATGAGGCTCACAACAAAGATTAAGTCAACAAACTATGAATATTAAACTGGAATTTATCTATGTCTGAATCATAATACAAACAACAATCTCGCTGATTTGGTCCTAGGTCATGTATCAATTCACCTCTCTCTATCTCTGTGGCTAAAGAGAATGTTATGACCACCCTATACAAAAACTACAAATAAAATCAATCAATCAATAAATAAACAAATAAAAATTGATACCAAGAACTACAGCTCTGAACCCTCTTACCAAGTAGAATGTTGATCTGCGAAAGTTGGTTTTATGATCAATATCTCCGGCCCAGCCATACTTTATCAATGTTGCTAGTTGAAATTGATTAATGCTCAAACCGGCAGAACGCCGCCAATTCCACCACTGCCACTAAAGGAACCTCTACAGACCCTCGCGCCGGTGGCGGCCGCAGCAGACCCAAGGGTGGACCTGTTGTCAACACAGATGCAGCAAATTGCAGAGATGATGGAAGCTCTCAAACAGCGGAATCCTCCACCTACAGAGGGAGACCGTGAGCAGCGAAGGGCTCGTTACCCAGAAAGTTTCAGAGAGCATGTTCGGGAAAGCCGCGCGGTCTCAACAACTTCTCTATGGACAAGAAGCAGAAGCACGACCAATAGAGACTCGGTGCCCAGAGCCGACAGACACGTCTTGCACAACCGCTTCCACAACGGGGTCACAATCCCAGACGTTTTGTTAATTCTCACGGTCCCTACGTTCATGGACCATATCATGGACAAACCGCTGCCTAAGAAATACACCCCACCGAAGTTGGAGATTTACGATGGGGTAGGAGACCCGTCCGATCACCTCCGCCACTTCCAGCACGTTATGACACTCATGGAAGGGTCTGATGCAATAATGTGTCGATCATTCCCTGCAAGCCTGAAGACGTCAACACTTGCGTAGTTCCACAACCTTCCTCCGAAATCCATCGATTCATTCCGGACGTTGGCATTGGCGTTCTTCACACGCTTCGTGGGCAACCAACGGCTCAAGAGGGGTCTGCATTATCTGATGACCATAAAACAAAAATAGAATGAGACATTGAGGGAATACGTCACTCGTTTTAATGATAATTTGACCCTCATTAACGGCTGTAGTGATAACACCGCCATCACGGCTTTAACTTCTGGTTTGAGAAGAGGCAAGTTCTATGACTTCCTCACCCTGGACCCCCCAACCAATATAACAGACTTTCTCAGAGATGCCCAAAGATACATCACTCTGGATGAAATGCTAGCCGCCAAGAGAGAGACAGAGTCATAGAAGAAATTCTCGGTTCCAAAGGATGGGAAAAGGGGAAGAAGAAAGAGGACAATGACAATAATAAGAGGAAGTGCACAGATGACAAGACCGACTCAGGCCGCCCCAGGCATGTCAAGGCCTCGAATTACGTTGGGTCTAAGTCTGTCACCCTTCTCAATACCAGTCTATTCGACATCCTAGATTCCATCAAGGATTGGGAAGAGATGAAATGGCCACTTAAGCAGCGAGGAGACCCTGATTGGTGCGACAACAAATATTGCGTCTATCACAGGGAAGGCGAACATGATATTGAGGATTGCAGAAATCTCATAGAAGAAATCGAGTACTGGATCAAGTTTTACAAGCTTAAGGAGTTCCTAGGCTCGAATAGGAGGCATGATCGAGCAAAAAGGAAAAGGCGGATGTTGTCAAGGAGATCGAAAAGGAAGCTCCTTGCATCATTTACTTCCTTCACGGGGCCATTCCTGAAGGAGAACAATCAAACAGGTCCCGTAAGAGGACACTGATTGAGATGCGGACACCACTAGTTCACAGTCTGATCCCATCACTGACATTTACAGAAAGGGATATCCAAGGAGTACATTCTCCTCACAATGACGCCCTAGTCATATCAATCCTTATCGCTAAGTGGGTGGTAAATAGAGCTTTGGTGAACACTAGAAGCTCATTAAATGTCTTGTTCCTCAGTGCATTTTGCAACATGCAGCTACCGAAGAAAGATCTAACGTCCGCTAACCACCCTATGGTCGGATTCATCAGAGAGAAATACTTCCCCATCAGGAATATCAATCTAATGATGGTGGTAGGAGAGCCACAACTATAGAAATACCTTGTCCAAGAGTTCATGGTAGTTGACGCCTCGTCCACCTACAACATCATTCTGGGAAGGTCATGGCTTCATCATATGAAAGCAGCGGTATCCACCACAATGCATAAAATATACTACCAACCATGCCCAAGGGACTAACTAAGGAGATCAACCAGCAGCAAGAGACTACCACTATACAGCCCTAAAGCAGCTGAATTGTTTCCAGTTACAGCTTGGGCCCACAAAACCAACATGTCAGGCATCAAGCCTAGACAAAAGGGGAAAATCACTCTATGCAGGCGGAGGAGCCCAGATAACTAAGGTGCAGCTATGCGGAAATTTAGAAGTCAAAGCTAGCGAGACAATCCAGACTAACATAGAGCTAAGTAACAATACTTCAGTAAACGGGCACCAATTCCAAGAGTTGTTAATCAGCAAGGAACTGCCTGACAGCATGAAGTCCACTATTCAGTAACTTCATTAGATTTTAAATTTAAAAAGAACTTCGCTAGAGGGACCACGCAATTCGAGCCAAGACCATTTGCGCCTCCTTCAGGGCAAAATTAGCTCAATCTCCTTTCGAAGTTAAACTATTTGTTGCTTTGATTTAGTTTCTTGTTTTCTGTTTGCCATTTCAATGTAGAAGAGTTGTTCGTACATGACAGATTCTAGAAATAAAACATATTTTATTGATTGCAATGAGAGTTATTACAAAGCTTGCCGACCAACTAGTACATCAGTTTATACACTACAAGTATCTAAGTCCGATGCAAACATCTATCTGCTGAAACAAGGGTAGAGACTATGATCTACTAATCCGCCTCTCGAATAGAAGGCGGTTAAAGTAAAACGTCAGGAGCAGAAGACGAAGGAATGCACTCAATTCATTGCACTGTTGAATCACCCCACAAATACGATTCGAAAGTGAAACATCAATTCAAGCTGCCTCATGAAGAGTAACAGAAGGAAACGACAGAAAGCTGGCAAAAACGTCCCCGAACAAGTGGACGTTCGAGGTTTCAGAGTGCTGCCAAACGAGGGAGACTCTCAGACGCGTAAGACCTAAGGTGAGGCAAAAGTGCCATCCTAGGAATGAGAGTCATGAGCTCCAACGCTCTCATCAATCATAAACTAGCTCCGAGGACGATCCCTCGACAACAGTAAACGGATGGGAGAGTGCTCAAGCAACGGAGGATGGAAAATAGACCTGACCCCTGAGAGGAAGTCCGTAATTCTTCTTCGCAATGTAAAAAGATATTACAAGATCTCATGGGATCAATCTGATGCCCATCCGAATCAGCGACACTGCATATTAGCAAGTTTTATTAAGACTCATTGGCGCAAATGTCAGAACATTTGGAGACTCTAGTGGAGAAGATCTTCATTCAACCTTTGAAAAACCCAAAGCAAACTGGTAAGACGCATTTGATCAACATGCTCTACTATTTTCATTGCAGTGTTTGAATGTAGAATGGGAGCTTAGTAAATGAAGAGGAATAGAAATGAAGAAGAGAGGTGAAGATTTTAGGCGATTCAAACCAGCCGGATTGCTCGAACGCAGGAGGATGGGGAAGAGGAAAAAGATGAACAATATGCAATTATCTTTCTAATTTTATCTGATTTTTGTCGAAAAAAGAACAGAAAGGGAGAGGGAAGGAATATGAATAGAAATGAAGAAGATAAGAGATGATTTTAGGTGAAGAAACCCACTGAATTGCTCGAATGCAGGTGGATGAAGACGATGAACAATACACAATGGAGGAGGAAGACGATGAACAGTACGCACATGGGGGAGGGAAATTTGTTTTAAACTTGGGTGGTTATTCGCAACCACTACATTTTAGGGCACCTGCCTAGAAAATTCAAAAACAAAAAGAAACAAAAAGAAATAAATTTAAAAAATATATAATTAACATTAACACTATGTAATTAATATAGAATTAAGGAAATCATGGTTTTAATTTTTCTGAGCACATACTTCCATTATGCATTTTTTTAAAATATAATATGAATTATTTTTTAAGGGTCACTTTACGCTTTGCTTTTAGAAAAAAGCCAAGCCATCGGATTTTGCTTCAACTTCGCTTCACGCTTTAACTACCTTGTGTATTACACTCCTCGATCTCTAAAAATGAGTCTGTCAAAAGTGCACAAATTATTGCAGCACAAGAAATCAGAACTTTCAATAGCAGATCAATCATAAAGCTTTCTGGCCTAACAAAGCTTCTTGTTTGACAATTAATAAGACAAAGCAAGTAAAAGCTAGCAGGAAAAGCAAAAAAAAAGACAAAAAAGTGCTAAGTACTATTCATTTGCAAATTTGAGTACACGATTCACCCCTCATCAGGAGGAGAGTCAAATACAATAGAACTAGACTTAGTAGGGGAAGAAGCATGAAACACTTCTATAGGTGCTGCCTCTCGACCTCCCTCATCAGGGTTGCCTTCTTCTTCAGACTAATCAGAGGTCGCTCCAAACTTTGCATATGCAATATCTTTATAATAGAAAATATCCCAATCGGGGTGCCCTCTTTCATCAGATGCAACAACTCCAACCTTTCATGCACGACTCTTCTGAATTCAAATGTGCACCGGGCCTTGAGAAACTTCTATTCACGCCCTTTTGACTTAGCAAGCTCTTGCTTCAATTGCTCCAACTCGCCCGACAGGATTTCAGTCTTGGACTGCTCAGCAACCAACTTATCATTGACGATATTCAGCTCACTTTGCACTAGTTGGAACTGCTTTTCGGTGGTCCGCGCACTCTTGGCATGAAACTCAACATTAGCCTCCAACTGCTGACATCGGACAGTCCATCCGGACTCCTTCTTAATCCTCTCAACATGCAAAACATGCAGTTAAGCCTGCACTCCATCCACAAAATCACGGGCAAGCTGCAAGTCACAATGGACAAGGTTAAGCTCATTCTTGAACCGATCCTTCGCGGACACTTCCCCCACCAAGTCGGACTCAAGCGCCTCCAAGCAAGCCTTCTGAGCCTCCGACCCAATAGACATTGACTCCGCTCTAGTATCTGAGAAAGGTTCGAGTTGTTTCCTCAACGACTCAATCTCATGAAGAACGTCAGAGTATAACTTCTGCAAGTTTGCAAAGACCCACTCCATGGAATACACTTTCTCACAAATAACCTCAACTTCAATCCAGATGCGACCACTTGGTTCAGATATAACATCCCCAGCACAAAGATGTTTCTGCCCTTTATTTAAACGCTCTCCTTGTGTTTCTCCCACTTGCTCCGGAGCGCAGTTCACAAACTAGTCATTCCACCTACTGATATGTTTATTCGCAGCGTAAGAGATGTCAACCATCTGATGCAAAACTTAGTTGTTCATCCTTATTACATCTGGAACAAACAGACTGATCCGAGCATCCGGATGAAGATCATTCGGAACCAAAATCACTCCAGCACCACCCTTACCAGTCTCTACTGCATCAGAGCCCTCATCCACAACTATCCCTTTCCTCGCAAAAAATCGGCTCTCTTTCACATGTCGGTCTAGCTTCAGTTGACGGAGAAGAGGGAATAAGATGAACATGAGGATGGGAATAAGATGAAGCACAATATGCGTGACAAGAAAGATAACCTTCACCATGACGTCGACGATCAAGCAATTCTTCAACAGGTTCATGATCCAGAGAGAGGCGGAGCTCAAAGTCATTTATTGAAAAAGGACTACCATTCAAAGCTTCCATGCTCGGCTGCAACAACATCTCATAAACTCTGTCTGCTTGGTGCTCAGTTTGGTAACATCCTCCACACCACCGTTTGCAGATATTTTCTCTCCAAGTCAAGAAGAGAGACATGGGCCATGACTTGAGCATCACGCCCATCAGAAACAACAGTCTCATCAGGCTCTTGCCCGACAGCATCACATCCTTCAAACGAGGCCAGATTCTAGCGGATGGACCTAAGCAAAACACGATATCTCTTCGGATGTATACGAGGAGGAATCACCTCATCTATTTCTTCCCTCCTCAAAGGGCTTGGAACCTTGAACTTGGCCCTCGAAGACACTCGGATACCAGCATCCTTAGCCCTAATCAGAATGGCAATCAAAGTCTTATACCTATTCAACACAAGTTGAGTGGGTGCAATGCCGAGGTACGCCAGGAACTCCATGATCTCCTTGATGACAGGAAAATGAACACCCATTTGAAACATACCTCGGTGAAGACAGATAAACCAATAAGGAGGGTACATTGGCGTCAGATCAAAGCCCAGAGTGCAGAACACCAAATCATTAGAAATCTCGTATGTCTTACAAATGACTTCTAGATCAGATTCAAAGTGAAACCTCTCCTAAAAAAACTTATGGCCCTTGGCAAACAGTTCATCAAAAAGTTGATCCCAGCCTCCCATGGAAGAAAATACAAGCTTTCGAATACGGAGGTTGAGCAAAGTTAAAAGCGCAACAGACAATACAAAATCTCTGAGATCGAAAGAGTAAAGGAGCTATACTCTACAGGTAGGAGATCTATATAGAAAGTTGAACTTCTGCCTTTCCCACTTTCAAGCTAGCGCACGCCTACTTAATGCAATTTTTCACTCGAGGAAATCACTCAGACTCAATCATCATGAATTTATAGCTGCTTCATGAAATGAGCTAGTGGACCAATAAGACGACCCACTAACTCGAGGGGAGTAGTTCATGATACATCAAACCGTCCTCTGATCAGCACCGTACACGCGTTATGATAATCTTGTCTACAAAACGAAGTAGGCCCGATTGCACGCTCAATCCAGCGATGCCCAATTAACAGTAAGCCCAGCATTGGCAGAATCCAGACAGTCGGGTTCAATTTTCAATGAGCCAGTAAGCTCACACGTCATGTGGTCAGGCCCAATACTCGTAAGACCTCTAAGGCAAGTATCTGAGAGATCTACCCAAGATAGGCAGGCCAACAACACATTGGATCCGACTAGGAAACTTATATTAGAGTATAAGTCGGGCAAGGAAACTTCCTTACATGGACAATACTCAGAAAGGGAAACCTCTCCCACGGATCTAGGAGCATGACTCGTGTAAGGAAACTATCGCACATGGACAATTCCCAATCAGAAAAGAATCTCCACAGCATGATCACTTTTCCTAAACTATGCCACTAAAGGCCTAGCCGAACAAGGACTCCTTCACTATAAAAGGGAGATAAGGTCGATGAACTAGAGGTACGCAATACAACCTAGTTTACAGTTTTAAACATCTTCTAAGCCTTATCTAACTTAAGAATCGGAGTGTCATTGACCACCACTCGGTGGTCCTTAGCTCACGTTTGCTACCTGTGTAGGTTTAGGTAAGCAGCGAGGAAGGAGAGCAGGAATCGACTACATCAATTTTGTAATGACAATTGTTGCCCCCATCTTAAAAACAAGTAGGACTAAATTTTGATGGCACATATTCATTCTCTTCACCAAGCATTGTTGTTCTACCTACCTTCACAAGGACTCTTCAACGGTAAGAAAATTATCTCGTTTTTCTCATTCATCTTTATTTTCTTTTTCTGTATTTTTCAAGATTTTCTTCATCTTTCCAACTCTCCTTCTCATGTATATTTTCAAGTTTTCATTATGTAGCATGTAGTTTTGAAAGCTTTGAAAAATTGATCACCATCGTATAATGTCGGGTTTCCAACCCACGATCTCTCCATTCCTATATGTCGTGAGGCAAAATTGTCAAACAACTCTCATTTAACACCTAAAACAAAACACCTTTTAGTTTTACAGCTTCTAATCAGCAGCCCATTCAGAAGCAAAACAAATACTTCATTCAAAAACTTGTTCAAAATTTTTAACTCCAATTAGAAATTAGCATCTAAGAAATTAAAAAAAATGCCACGTGAGTGGGTAAGTATGGTGGATTAAGAAAGTTGTGTCCATGTGGGAATGGATTTGTTTCAAATTGTCTAGTGTTTTTTTTGCATTTTTGTAAGAGGAGGACTGTGGTTGGTTAAAGATTGGGTGTTGGGGTTTTGTGTGAGATTAACAGAGGTAAAAAAAATCATGGGAATGTAATTAAATTGTTTGAAGAAATGTCCATCATGGATAGACTATTAAGAAATTCTCTTATAAATTTAGAGTTATTTACAAAAAAAACTAGGGTGTCGACGTGCTCTACGTGCGCAAATATTCAATATTTTATTTTATTTTATTTTATTACAACCTTTCAATAATAAATAAAAGTTATTATTGAAATTCTAAACAAAATAATTATTTATAATTTTAAGGGCCTATGTATAGTTTACATATAATTAAAGGGCTTTCAATAAACTATGCTAAGGGCTTAGGTATGATTAACACTATTTGAGAGGGGCGGGTTTGATTGTAAATAATCTGAATTTGGGAGGGTAAAATGGTACATATGTGTAATAGTTTTTCCATTTAAAATTATAAAATTACCCTGATCACTATTCACATGCCTATTGGTTTTTCTTGTAAATATAATAGAATTGGGAGGGTATTTTGGACAATCCAAAAATCAAGACTAAGACTCACACATTCACTGTTCCAAAGGAAAAATTGCATTATATAGTTCAGATATTAGGTAGCATGGAAGCTTTGGATTCTAAATACCAACACCATGGAGGATCACTTTTTAGTTGACAAAGCTTGTGAACAAACAAGCTAGTACAATCATTTCCGTTCAATGTTAATAGGGGAATGAGATTGGGCATATGAACTTAAAACCTCTTCGCACTTGATGTGCATCACCACTTACGGTTGTTGATGGTATAGTTTACTTGAAACTACACATCGCACCATAATATTTTGCCAAAACTTCAAACTGAATTGAACTAAATATGTAATGAAACCTAACCAAAATGAAATTCAATAAAAAAAACAAATTAAGCCAACAAAAACTAAATATCTTATGTATTATCTATTATTTTTGTATTATATATTTAATGCGTCCAAATCTGTTCTCCAGGAGATCTGACCTGCAAAACAAGATTAGATTGCCAAAGACCACCTATTTTGTGGCCGAAGGCACTCTGAGGCTTAAGTCAGTTAACCATGGAGAGAATGAATTTGGACAGAGTATAGTTGTGTTGTGTTTGCATACCTTTTTTGTGAATATCTCTTTTGCCTTACATAATGTGTGTAATTTACTCTCTGTGTGAGTTAAGCATACATGGCATGATGAATGGGGACTCACAATAGTCTCCTACTTCATTTAGATGTGTCATTGGGGGAGTTATTCTCGCCACGACTTGTCTCCATTGTAATGTACCTGATGCAGTCTTTTTTCGCTCCTTGTTTTGACCTAGTCATGTCGACCTGCTGACCTGCACAAGTAACGCATGTAAGCCACAAACCATCGTGGGGTGGTCGATGACACTCCGATGCTAAAGTCAGACGGGGCTCTGAGGAAGGTGTAATGTTGTAACAGGGAATTTGTAGCGTACTTTAGTTTAACTACCTCATGTCTTATTTGTAGTGCAATGAGTCTTGGTTCTAACAGGCTATCGTAGGCATACTTTAGGAAGGAGATCTTCGTGGAGATCCCTCCCTATTTAGGAGTCGTGCTATAGGAGGTAAGTTCCCTATTAGCTCTGTGTTTCTAGATATGCGCGAGATAGTTCCCAATCCAAGAACAATCCGTAGAAGGGAGCTTCCCTGTGTGGAAGATACTCTGGTGTTTATTTCCTAGTTGGAAGCAGATAGCAGTTGTAGTTTCCTGTCCGAAGTTGATCCTCGAGGTACTTGCCTGAAGAGAGCTTACTGGTATTGAGGATAGCTATAAGATGTATGGGCCTAGCATGCTGTGAGAGTTTGGGTCCTCTTGGCAAACCGCAGTTGGGCGGGCTTAGAACCGCTTGGGCCGGATCAGTGTTGGGCCGACGCTTGAGGCCGTAATTCCTCGAGATTATCATGACACATGTACGGCTCCGGGTGTGACCATTTTTATGTAACATCAGCTACTCCCCCCGAGTTAGTGGGCCGTCACATCGGTTCGCTAAGTCATCTCTTCAAGGGATGCGCTGCTCATGATGATTGAGTCTGAATCGTTGCTTGAGCCACGAGCTGCATTGATTGAACATGCGTTGGTTTAGTGGAAAAGAGGCGGGAAGCCAACCTCTATTTAGGTCATCCACTGTATAAAGTCTGATTCATCTACTTTCTTTTCTTTCGAAGCTACCGCTATGATTAGAAAAGATTGTTCATCTTCTTCATGGCTCAAGAAAACCTTCTTGATGATGTTGTCTTGGCCGAGGGCCTAGAGTTTTTCAAAGACAAGTTGTTGTCCGAACCTGGTCTCACCAAAATCCGTACGAAGTTTGGGGTCCCTGAGGACCAACCGTTATATCCCCTAACGGGTGATCAGACGCCAATGTCACCCTCGGCTGGTTTTATCTGTTTGCACCGTGGGATGCTTCAAACTGGAGGGCTTTTTTCGGTTTTGGATGTGATCTGGGAGTTCTTAGACTTCTTAAGGATTCCTCCGGCTTAGTTGGGGCCCAATGGATATAGGATCATCCTCATGATTCTACTCAGTGTTAAGGAGGCCAGCGTTAGCATGACTCCGCGGGTGATTCAGTTGCTGACCTCTCCTCGGCTAAAAAGTAATGTTGTTGGTAAGATGAATTCGTCGAATTGCTTCGTTAAGCTGCCTGATGATTTCAAGTTCTTGCAAAAGAACTTCTTTTTGGTCCCTGCGGATTCGAGGTACGTTCAATGCAAGGGTCATCAGCTCGAGCGACATTTCTGGCCACTTTGTAAGTTCATCTCTTTTCTTGTGACTTTGATGCACTTGATATTGGGCCGATTAACCATCGCTTGCATTTTTCTGCAGGAAGGTTTCTCACTACTCCTCTTACCTTAGAGGAGCAAAACACCATGGAGAAGTTTCGCGTCCTGCCGAAAAGATAGGCGGTCGATGTCATAAGGGTTTCCAACTTCATCCGTAATGGGTTGTTGGACAACTGGCACGTCGCCCCCACTCTGTATCGAGAGTCGCACATTAAGTATGAAGATGGGGCTCATTCCAGGAATAACAAGGTTACTGGGGCCAAAGCTCACGTTTTGTCTGATGCGAAAGAGCCTTCTGAGACTCTTGCAACTTTCGTGAGGAAGAGGTTTCGCGTTAAAATTGGGACGTCTTCGACGCGACCCGCTCTGGTGAAGGGGGAGTGCGAGTCTGCTAGGCCTGTTGAGTTAGAAACTAATTTTTTGGCTTGGAGAAGGCTTACCTGCAATTGGCAGGAGTCGTCAATAGGTCAAACCTTAGTGACATGCAGGTCGAGGTTTTGAATGACCGTCTGGTGCAGGTTGTGATGGCAGATTCCGCTGGTGTTGATTTGCATGGGGCCCCTCTGATAAAAGGCTCTTGTGAGGACTTGCCTGAGGTGGTAGAATCTGATCGCTCCATAGTTGATTTGCCTGATAGTGGCCGCGGTAGCGGCATCGTCTCTTGCAGTCTACATTGCTCACCGTCTCGCTCTAGGCCTCAGCTAGAGGTGTTGGAGGGTCCTTTGGATATTTCGTTGCCTTCTCTCCCTCCGAATCTCATTGAGCTGTTTCGCATAAAAGGGGCTGTTGTTGTTGACAATGGAAAGGCCACGAAGGAGAGCTTGAAGACGGTGGCGACCGTGAAAGGGGGTGCCGACATAGTTCCTGATCAGAGAAAGTTTCACCCGGACGCACAGATAAGTCTATTTGCACCGGATTTGGTGAAGCTGAGTTCACAGGTCTGGTACCAAGAGGTGGACGTAGAGTATGCTTCGAGGAAGCATATAAGCAAGCATCACAGCTGGCTGATGGATCACACTCCAAAACCCGAGAAGGATTCGTTGGAAGGGTGTATGGATAAAGGCTTGAAGTACCTTATGATGGGTATGTCTCATTTGAGCCACGCGGCCGTTGCTGGGATGGAAGTTGAGGCTGCTCGCGAGAGAGTATACACCTTGGAGCAAGTCTTCTCGCATATGCAGACGTTGTATTTTGATGCGCTCCATGAAATTGAGTGTCTTAAGAAGCGAGCCGAAGAGAAGCAGTTGGATCGGTCAACCGTGGCCTCTGAGGCTCATAGAGCTCGATTGGAAGTCCTTGAGCGTAATCTAATAGAGGCGGTGTCCGAAGGGACGGATTTAGGCAAAAATTGAGCTGTATCCGCTGAGAAGTCGAGGTTGCGCAGAAAGCTGCGGCTAAGGCGAGTTCTGAACTGTTGTTTTTTGCTGAAGAGAGTGCTTCAAAAGAAGCCGTCTGGGCTGCTGAGAAGCAATAGTTGGAATCCGATATGGAGTTCTATGCTCAAGAAGCGAGGAAGGCCGAGGACCAGCTCGAATTGGGGTGGCATGAACTTAGTGTCGTGAAGAGCAGTCTGGCCACAGAGTAGTCTCAGGTAAACATGTTGACTGGCAAGTTGGAGCTACTGAAGCGTGAACTTGTTGATTCAAAGGTGCGAGAGGAAGAACTTCTCTAGGAACAAGGCAAATGTGAGTTCCGCTGGGTTGTACATGGACGACTGGAGTTCCTGGCGCTGATAAATGAGGAGCATTAGGAGCGGGATCTCAGCCGTTATAAGAAGATGTCGTATGTGGGCCTGTCTGTTATCTTGACGCGCGTCATCGAGCGAGGAAGACAGTTTGAGCCCTGATGTCACGGCTGCGGCCTATGTGGACACAACTCTTGCTCCTTCTTCCACTAGGCTTAACTCTTCCATTTTTGTATCCTCTCATGATAAGGAGTGAACTTTGTGTGCTTGTACTCTTTTTGTCTTTGACCATTAATGAAAACAGTTTTATCCGTTCCGTACTTGTTGTCTCTATTGCATGTTTTTTGTTTTGCCTTGTCGTCTTGCTTTGGCATAGGCTGGTTGAATCAATAGAACGTTGACTGGTCTGTTTGCGGTAGAGAACTTGATTGCTTTGTGCTATGAATGACTCGGGGTCATCACAGTGTAGTCATGTCCGGTAATGGGCATGTTGATCGATCTCAAATCATACCGCAAGCGCACAATTATCTATTGAGTTAGATAACAACAAGTATGGGTCGAATCCCACAAGGAGAGCTATAAATCGAAAAACTAATCTTTAAATCTATCTTAAAATTTAACCTAGATAGAAAATAAGTGGTTGATGAAGTGATTGAACTAAAAACTAAATAAAAACTATGTAAATAAATTACAATCAAATATAGAGATACTTAGGACTTTAGAGATCACCACCATGGGTTGATGGTTCTCTTAGGCTTATCTCAAGATTTTATTCTTCCAAACATAACTCATCCTTAGATAGGTTCTCACCTCACCAAAAGATGGGAAATTATAAAATGTAGCTTATGTAATCAAACCAATTGGATAATCATTTATAAGATTATAAGCATTATCTAAAAGCATTTAAGGAATCCATACTTAAATTAAATACCTAATATTTAACAAATCATGTATAACCTTATACTATGATCATACTTAAAGCATTAAAGGGGTGGGTTTGTTAGACTCGTACTAGTGAAGACATCTTGAATCTATGACGTTAAGAAAGATGAAAGCAAGACCAAAAAACATATCCATTATTATGAAAAACAAAACTTCCATTGATTCCATTAAACATTGACATTCAAGTACATAGAGTATGCTAATCACAAAGTTGGTCTAATTTACACGGAAGAAAATACTTTGAGAATACCTAATTGAGGTCATCCTCCCATGGAGCTCACTCACACCATAAGATGGTGTTTAGCCACTCATGGTAAACCTTAGCTTTCTCATGGTGATAAACATAAAGAAAATGTAAAAACTTACAAGTAAAAACTCTTCAAGACTTTAAATCTCTAACTCTCAATTTTCTTTTCTTCCAAGTCCTTCCTTTTATACTCCAAGCAAGGGGTATTTATAGGTGAAGAAATGTGAGATGGTAGAATAGGAGGTGGAATAAAATAGGGAAAAGATAAGGGAATATGATGGGATGGTGGAATAAGAAAAAATAAAAGAATATGGTGGAATAAAATAAGAAAAAGATAAGGGAATATATGGATAATGGATGGTGGAATATGTAGAGATTTCTTTTGGCTAGGATGAAGTTGTTATGTGGATGTCCAAATCTTCAAATTAATTTTCTTAAGATCCATAGATGATGGTGCTTTTGTGGGCTTGACTTTATGGACCTTGGGCTTGAAAATCATTAGTAATGCATGTGTTATCTTCCAATGGACTTTGATGTTGAACTTAGCCTTATTGTGTCATTTTGTACATATTTGATGATTAATACTTGAATTTCTGCATTATATACAAAATACACGTAATGAGAGTATTTTATTAGATAATAGAATATAGCAAATATAGAATTATGGACTTAAAATGTATCCTTTATAAAGCTATCAAATCCCCCCGAACCTGCATTTTGCTAGTCCTCGAGCAAAAGAAAAATGAAAATAACTCACTTTCGTAGGAATCACGATTACATTTAGCATATGTAATAAGCCTTTAAACCTCTAGGACCTCCTAGTAGACGAGTTATAGTCTCGTGAGGATTTATAGAAATGATACCCACAAACATTTGTGATACTCGGGACTCGGACTCAGAAATTGGTCAAAAATAACTCTTTCCTTATTTAACCTCAGAGAGTTCCTACTTGAATGCGTAAGCCTTAAGAGATGTATTCTTGTAACTTATTGGTCAGCATTAAGTCAACAAGTGAGTACTTCAGTAAGCACTACACAAAAGACATATGAATTATTTATTCAAGTTTATATTAGAGTTTGATCATCTTCTTTGTTGCAAACTTCAGTTTAAAAGTGGACATATCTCTGGTTCACATTCTAGAAAATTTGTTTCAACTTCAAATCTCACAAGGTATATAATCACTCAGAGATTTGTCTATTTTCTGTCAAATGCATGTGAATAAGATGAAACAATGAATAAAAGATAGTTCACATACAAGACAAAAAAAAATCGGAATTCGATAATATAATAAATATGATCTCAAGAAGGAATATCATCCACTGAGAATGTTGATTTCATTCACCACAATATTTCTTAATTCACCCGCCACACTTCGGCCATATTTTTCTAAGGATCATATAAAACTTTGACTAAGTTGTAACGAGGCTTAGGAAAGGGTAACATTAAAGGTTAAGGACAAACAAAAGTAATTTTGATAAGGTCGAAGGTCTTCAACAAGTGTTAAACTTCATGGATTTGCTTAACTATTTTTTTTCTATGAAAGAGTTTTACTTCATCTTTGATGTGAAAAACAAGGGCTATTTCCTTTTTTTTTTTTTTTTGATAGTTTTGTACAAAATAGAATGTGAAGCTTTTTCTACTCTTTTTGGCACTAAGAAGTATATACCTATTCCATTGATGGTGATAAAAATTTCTTTAATCATTCATCTCCAACCTTTCTTAAAAGTACAAGGGTCAATAAAACATAATTGGGTTATTTGGGTTTATCGATTAGTGCGTTAACAACAAAACTGTTAATATGACAGACTTCAAATGGGCTCTAAGTGTAAACAATACATGGGTAGGTTAAAAAGCTCAATCTAGGCAAACAATGATTTTTCTCCCTTTCCTAAAAATTACATGGTTTCTATGCCTTGGGTGAATTTCAAAATATAATGTAGTAGTGTGATTCAACTTTGATGTTTTATTCTCAGTTTTTGACATAAACAAAAAAATATAGAGATCATGCAACAAGATAATGTAGGACTTAAAAAATTATGAATTAGCGTATAACCCTCAGAAAGAACAAATGCTAGAAATCTCACAGAGTTCAAGTCTCCACTATTATCTCATGTTCACCAGATAATTAATCCACTTTTTCAACTTTCAATAAGATCATCGAAGCTAAAACACACTCTCAATGTAAACTCTTAGAAAATGCCTAGCTTATGAGTAGTACAAACTATTGTCTAATATTGACAAACTACTAAGTTTCAAAGCTTCAAATCCTACACTCAAATGTCTTTGCAACTAGATTTATGGAACATGATCTCATCATGGATAAGCACTCGGGTTACAAAGATGAAAAAACAAAATCTTTTATTTATTTATTTATTTAAATTGACTCAATAAATTGAACAACTCATTTTCAAATTAGACATAAGTTTTGAAATATCTCCCCCCCCCCCCCCCCCCAAACCTAAATCAAACATTGTCCTCAATGTTCTAAAATAAGACACCGTGGGTCGAACTTAAACAACAGAGAGACAATAATAATAGAAATGGAAAGAATATACCATTAAAAGGCTTGAGTGCTCAAATGACTTTTGTTAAGATCCAAAAGTAGGCTCCAATCAAATCAAGTCAAGTGATTTTTTTTAGTTGACCTAATATACACAATAAAATCTTAGTCTAACAATAAAACAACCTAAAAATTTGTGGGTCATACCAAACATATGTGTATGGGACAATAAGATGCAATTGATTAGACATGCCCCACAAGTGAATAGAAGAAAACCTTTGAAGATGAAATTCTAATTTTAGCTCAGAAAATGTTTCCTTTAAAAAATGATACAAGTTCAATTTGTCAACAGAAGTAAAATCAATTTGGTGTTCTAGGAGAGGCCATGGTCAGGCATGGATAGGTCATCGACCTCTTTAGGTTCTTCACGATTTGTTTTACATTTCCCAAAATAATCCTCCAAAGTTTTTGAAATATGCAATTCAAGTTTAAACTCGGGGAACTTCCTAATACTAGGGAGAATGTTAACAAATTTCTCAGGTTTCACATTTGTATTGGCAATGGATGTTCCAACAATGGTCAAACGAAGAATATCACCACATGGTAGCTTAATTGGTTTTTCTTTTATGTCATTCTCTAAAGTGTATGTATGATCAATAATGGGTTACACAATATCA
Organism: Berberis vulgaris; assembly: GCA_963556465.1. Lineage (NCBI taxonomy): Eukaryota > Viridiplantae > Streptophyta > Magnoliopsida > Ranunculales > Berberidaceae > Berberis > Berberis vulgaris. The sequence continues at coordinate 30,846,053 of OY747133.1, forward strand.
TCAGTCAACATATAGTCAGCTAAGGAGTGAATAGACAATTTTACAAGCTCACCATGCTTAACAATGTTAACCTCTTGAACACTCAACTCATAATTCAACCACAATCCTTCTTCACCACATTGTCTCATTGGTTTCATCCAGTCATAATGCTTTACTTGGGAAGTTCTAGGGGTTGATATAGGTATATCAATGTGGTACAATTCATCAGATATCTCACTATCTTCTAATAGATTTTCTTTATATTCCTCTTTTATATTCATTAATGTATCCTTTTGACGCCTTAAATCTCAAATTTCAGACAAAAGTTGGTCAGTGGCCTGCTGACTTTGTTCTATCTCTCGTATGGAACGACTTAAGGATTGTATATATTGATCTAGGCTCTCTTAGAATGAGGGAGAAATATTAGTTTTCTCCCATGAGGTAATTGGATATGAAGATGGTGTGGATTGCATATTGTGCATGACGTGGTATGGATTGGTCTCTACCAAAGGCATTGTAGGACAACTAAGGTAATGTTCATGGCTATGCACATATTGGGGATCAAAGGATGGTGTGGACCTAAAAGGTTCATAACCCCAATTGGGTTGGGTTTGGTTCCAAGGTGGTTGGTTTCCATATCCATTTTGTGAAAAATGATTGGTATAATCAAAACCAAATTCTAAGGGTTGATCTCGGTTTACTAAGGCAAAATAATTTACCTCGGCATTATTGTGATCTTCCCGATGAAATCCTATAATTTTATGGCTCGTAACACAAGAGAAACTCCTTGACACCGAACTTGAATCAATCTTGATTGAAATTATTATTTTATTTTTTTATATGTCTAAAATCTAATGCAACCTAAGATGATATGATCTAGAATAAATGCAATATGCGAATGCACCTAAATAGAGTTACTAATCATGACACCAAACAATGCTCAATCAATTCTTATCCGTCCATCTAGCAAGCAACAAGTTGATTATCTTCAATTAAGTGCAAGGGACGATCGATTTTTAAAACCCAATCTAATTGAAGTAGAGAATGATTTTGAGCATCTCAAAATCAATTCTCACCCTAGTTAGATTTTCTCATATGTCTTGTAAGCAAGTAAGAGGTAGTTTATTACGTCAAAATTTCCTAGATCACCACACTAGGCAGAGATGTATTCTAGCCAGGTTTTACCCTGTTTGGTGTGCAAGAACTGGCTAAGCCTTTGAAGGGCGTTTTTAATATCCAAGAATTTTTTACGATTTTTAACTACAACGTAAATACTTTCAAGAACCTTTGTGTTCCTAATCAAAATAAGATTAGATTTGTGAGAAACTCCGTCGAAGCACCACTTTCTAGGCTAAAAGGTAAGAAATGGCAGTGCAGTCACACTAGTTTTTATCGACGCATACCAATTGGCACTAGAACGGCCTTACTTCAAAAGAGTTCAATCACAGTCTACTCATTTTCTGAGGTCCTATGAGCACCGTTCTAATTGGCTCTAGCTATCTGAGTTCCTTTTATTAAATTTGGCCAAGTTTGAACGTATTGAAGTGATGAGGTAGGTGATCAAATCCTACTCAGTTGCAATTAGCCAGATCCGCTCTTATGTAGTTTAGCACAATTCAACATCTTGCAAAAAGTTTAAACACTCAAAACATTTCAGAAAAAACTTATTGCAGGAGATTCAAAGTGGGTTGAGAGAGGTACCTCACTTTGCTTCCGGTTGTATCTTAGGTCATGTTTTAGTTATTATAACTTATTTTGTAATCCTCACAATCACTCAAAAATAAAAAAAATTCTAATTATGATCCAAATGTCCTCCATCGTTCACTAAGTTCACCAAAGCTCTTCTCCAAGTATCCCTTATGCGCAAAACCTAAAAATTATACCATAGGAGAATGATTAATGGCTTCAAATACAAAGTATAGAACCAAAGTTTTGAAAATCATTCAGGTTTTGCAAAACAGAGTATTGCTGGAAATTTCCAGAACTGATAGATTGACTTTGAAAAATCGTGCAGAGTTCAATTCTTGATGAAATTCAGATTTTTAAATTTATTTGGATTTATAACAAACCAAAGGTTTCAAAGAATTTTTTTTTTTAAATCATTTGGCACTAGAAGGTTACTAAAATTCGAAGTGAATGCAAAAAAGTAGTACACTATCCAGATTGCATAGATGCTACGAGAACTCAAATTATGTTTCAAATATTTCTCCAAATTAAAATCGAAAAGATGATCTAGAAACTAGATACGATGTAGAACATGATAGGATTTCGAAACAATAAAAAAAAGAATCATAAATCACTAGAAACATGCCTCTAAACAACAGTCATTTTCAGCAATCAAATTTCAGTACAGGTAGTCCAACTTCAAAAATTCGGTTCTCACTAACCTTTGATCCAATGAATAAATGGAAAGATGTTCATGAAAGCAAAAATCATTTATATTTACCAGATAAATTAAAAAAAAATAAAAAAGCAAACATTAGATACTAAAAAAAAAAAATGAAAACATGAAGATGTTCAGATTTCCAGAGTACAAAGTGTTAACAAATACTGCAAATGCACCTAAACTATGAAAATGAACATAAACTAAACTAGTGATAAACATTCAAAATTGACTTTAAAACTAATTTTCCATTGCTCTCCCCAGCAACGGCGCCAAAAACTTGATCGATCTCAAATAATCCCGCAAGCACACGGTTATCTATTGAGTTAGATAACGGCAAAAATGGGTCCAATCCCACAAGGAGAGCTATAAATCAAAAAACTAATCTTTAAATCTATCTTAAAACTTAACCTAGTTAGAAAATAAGTGGTTGATGAAGTGATTGAACTAAAAACTAAATAGAAACTATGTAAATAAAAGAACTAAATAAAAACTATGTAAATAAATTACAATCAAATATGGAGATACTTAGGGCTTTAGAGATCACAACCATGGGTTGATGGTTCTTTTAGGCTTATCTCAAGATTTTATTCTTCCAACTATAACTCATTCTTAGATAGGTTTTCACCTTACCTAAAGATGGGAAATTATAAAATGAAGCTTGTGTAATCAAACCAATTGGATAATCATTTCTAAGATTATAAGCATGATCTAAAAGTATATAAAGAATCCATACTTAAATGAAATACCTAATATCTAACAAATCATGTATAACCATATACTACGATCATACCTAAAGCATTAAAGGGGTGAGTTTGTTAGACTCATACTAGTGAAGACATCTCGAATCTATGACTTTAAGAAAGATGAAAGCAAGAGCAATAAATGTATCCATTATTATGAAAAACAAAACTTCCATTTCATTAAACATTGACATTCAAGTACATAGAGTATGCTAATACAAAGTTTGTCCAATTTATATGGAAGAAAATACCTTGAGAATACCTAATTGAGGTCATCCTCCCATGGGGCTCACTCACACCCAAAGAGGGTGTTTAGCCACTCATAGTAAACCTTAGGCTTCTCATAGCGATAATTATAAAGAAAATAGAAAAACTTACAAGTAAAAACTCTTCAAGACTCTAAATCTGTAACTCTTAATTTTCTTTTCTTCCAAGTCCTCCCTTTTATACTCCAAGCATGAGATATTTATAGGTGAAGAAATGTGAGATGATAAAATGGGAGGTGGAATAAAATAGGGAAAAGATAAAGGAATATAATGGGATGGTGGAATAAGGAAAAGATAAAAGAATATGGTGGAATAAAATAAGAAAAATATAAGGGAATATATGGAGAATAGATGGTGGAATATGTAGAGATTTCTTTTGGCTGTGTAGATATCCAAATCTTCAAATTAATTTTCTCGAGATCCATAGATGATGGTGCTTTAGTGAGCATGACTTTATGGACATTGGGCTTGAAAATCATTGGTAATGCATGTGTTATCTTCCAATGGACTTTGTTGTTGAATTTAGCCTTATTGTGTCATTTTGTGCATATTTGATGATTAATACTTGTATTCCTGCATTATACACGTAATGAGAGTATTTTATTAGATAATAGAACATAACAAATATAGAATTAGGGGCTTAAAATGTATCATTTATAAGACTATCACATGTTACGAATAGTTTAGTTGGGGGTTGAGTCATCCGAGTTGTGCACTGTCCCCAAAGTAAGCTACTTGAGGGTTACCTTACTTGTCTGACCGGTCGGCTGTAAGTGCTGTTGTGAGCGAGTTGTGATGGCCAAGCATGCGTGTCAGAGCGTTCGTGCCGAGTCATGCGTCGTTAGCTCAAGTTGGCATCCTACGTAGCTTTTATCTGGGTACTGATCGTACGATCATTGTATCGGCGTGAGTGGTCTTCGCTTAACATTAGAATGTTAGTCTATTTAAGCATGAAGACACTGACTCAGCTAGATTCATGTTCGCTTCCGTTGTTTTGAAGGGAAGCGGAGGTCGTATGGCAGGCTGCTTGAGGTCCCCACCTTCTGAATTGTTTATTCCGTGCCATGTGGACTACAGGTTCGGGGAGTAAAGGTTTAGAGCCCAGGTTGAAGAGCAGTGGTCCTGTGGCAAGCCGTTAGAATCAGTTCGGGACTGACTAGGTTTCCACCTTCCAAATCATTTATATCCGAGCATAGTGGACTACAGATTCGGGGAGTAAAGGTTTGGCGACCAGGTTGAAAAGCAGTGGTCCCGTGGCAATCCATCAGAATCAGTTCAGGACTGACTAGGCTCCCACCTTTCGAACCATCTACACCCTCCCTACGCAGTGGGGCTACGAATTCAAAAGAGGTTTGGCAATCAAGCTGAAAATCAGTGGTCCCGTGACAAGCCATTGGAATCAGTTCAGGACTGACTAGACTCCTACCAACCAATTTATCTTCTCCTTAGTGCACCAAGCTACAAATTTGGAAGTTTTTTGGTGGCCACGCTGAAAAGCTGTGGTCCTGTGGCAAACCATCGGAATCAGGTCATTGCTGACTGGGCTCCCACCTTCTAGACTATCTACACACTTGCAGTGTGGGCTACAAGTCCAAGTTTGGTGATTTGGTGACCACGTTGAAAAGCAGTGGTCCCGTGGTGAGCTGTCGAAATCAGTTCAGGACTGACTAGGCTCCCACCTTCCAAACCATTTACACCCTCGCAGTGGGGGTTATAGGTCTGGACTTTGATAAGAAACTTTCATTGCTGGTCATCACCAGCTTGGCTTACCTGATTAAGTACGACGATCACTGATCGCGGATGGGGCAGTGATCCCTGGCAAGTGGTCGTCACCAGGCGTGGTAGCGCTGATTAGACTCACACTTTCTAAACCGTCAATGCCCGCGCTGAGCGGACTAAGTATCAGAAAGAGCTAGAAGCCATCGTCATTAGTCTTGGCTGATTAAGCTAAGCCTGGTTTGAATAGAGGTTCCGCCTACTAGGGGGCGTGCGAACCTAATCCATCAGCATGTTGCTTGGAGTGGATGAAATTACCTTAAATCAGTTGGTGATCTGTACGTATAATCTGTATGTCAGGGTTGACTATGATTTCTAGTGCTCGTGCCAAGCATGTGATAGAGTGTTGTTTGAATAATAGGCCGAGCCCATGGGCCCGCAGAGGAAGAGCTAGGGTTTCTTGCATGGTGCATTGTGTGTACGACATAGATTGTGCGGTAACACGTGTACGGCGTAGGCTGCATGATGGTTGAGTATCGGTTACTCTCCTTTAATTGATGGGGTTGCGTGCAACGCCATTAATTGATTGACGTGGTCTGTGCAGTTTCCTTGGGAACCATCGTCTTCCAGTTTTTCGTACAGTATTCAACACTTGGTAGTTAATGCTTGAGTGCCCGCTTGGTGAACCATCATGTCTATATAATGGTGTTTTTAAATCGTTGGAGGCACTATCTTTCGCAGAGCTTATCTTCTGTAATGTCCTTGCTTGAAGAAGATGTTTTTAGTTTTCCAAAGGCTAAGGAAAATTCTTTGGGTTTTCCAAAGGCTAAAATTGAATCTCTGTTTCTGGACTCTCCAAATGTTCTGACATTTGCGCTAATCAAGCATAGAGATAGTTGTTATGTTCGGTCACCTATTATGGGTGAGCATGTAGTTGATCTGCCGAGGTCTCGTAATTTCTTCTCATATTGCGGAGAGTAGCATGGATTCTCTCCCAAGGAAAGAGTCTGTCCTTTATGTCTAGGTGCTTTATCGTTGTTCCTGAATGTTTCATCTCAGAGATAGCATATGCGTCCAACTCCGTGGTGGTCGCCTCCGCCACTTCTCGATTAACCCCGTTGTCCGGCTTTGCGCTGGAATTCAAGATCTCGAGATGAAGAAGAGTTGGACATGGTCCATGGATTGGACCATTGACTCCTTGATGTCTTTCATCCCTGCAGCCAGAAAGTGCACCCTACCTGTGTCAACCTGATACTTGTCTCATGTTCACCGTTCCGACGGATCGAGCGTGTGAGTTGGCCGTATCTAGCAGTGGCTCGTCACGGGACTCCCGGTTGCCGATTTTGTACCCCCGCATACAATATTTTATGGTGGCGTTTGATAGAGCGTTCTTTCACTTGTGGGCAGCTTGCCCGACTGTTCGTGTTGCTTAAGTGGTCGGACAGTTTAAGCAATCTTTACTCCATGTTGATCAGATGCCTGCAGTATGTAGTCTTTTGTATCCGCCTCAAGGCGTTCGTAGTATGTAGTCTTTTTTATCTGCCTCAAGGTGTTTTTTGTTACATCTTTTCGATAATCAATAGAGTTTTTTTTTTCGTAATTCTTCCTTTATTTCTTAAATGATTGAAAATCACATAAGTTTTTTAACAACTAAAACTCAATATTTACTATGGAAAGGGAAACAAACAACTTAAAGCAAACTAACTGTTGACGGAGAGAAATTGATCATGCCTTGAAGTGGATTCGGGTTGTTATCGCGGAACATTTGGCGAACTGTCGAGGCGTTATATAGGTTACTGAAGAGTAAACCTTGTAGAGGGGCGGATCTTCGTGCTGACAAAATTTTGGAGGGATGTGTTTCTACTTGCCATGGCCTTTTCGACTCGCTGGGCGGAAGAGCTTGTTGCTCTTGTACCGCTTAAAAGTGATGCCTCTACCGTCTTTTGGCTTTGCACTGGGTCAGACTGTTTTGGATGATGTAGCTGAATCTGGAAGCACTCTATTTTTTTTAGTGCGGCGCAGTGGCAGCCTCGTGCCGTAGGTTGGTCTCCACATATTGTTCCTTCGGAGTGGTTAGCAGTATACTTAACACACTAGTGAAGGGTGGAGATCACTGCTTCCATTTGGTGGAGCCAAGGATTTCCCAGGATGAGATTGTAGGATGACGGGTGCGTGTACTACCATGAAGTCCAGAAATAGGACTTTCCTGAGCTGCGACTCTCCTGCTACCGTAGCCAACTTTATCTTTCCAATGGGAAAGAATTTCTCCCTACTGAATTTGATCAGCGGGTGTTCTGAAAACGTCAGGTTTTCCTTTTTGAGGTCCATGTTGCGGAACGCGATGTAGAATAGAACGTTAAGTGAACTTCCTGTGTCAACCAGAGCTCTCTTTACTTCCCACTTTGCGATGGAAATAGAGATGACCAAGGCGTTGTGCAGCGCTCGAACTCCATCGAGGTCCCTGTCTGTGAAAGTCAAAGTGGGAATGGGGTTCTTAATTCTTGAATAGCAAACACGCCTATCTTCATCCGCGAGTTGTGTCTGCATATCCAACAGAGTCTGCTTGTGGGACCTGTACGACTGGTCTTCATTCGGTCCAACTGCATGAATGACGTAAATTATCCTTGGAGCCTCATTCTTTATCTCTTTAACTGACCCCCCTATCCCTGGTCTGTTCTGACTACTTATCAGATTTCAGGAATTCATTCAGCTTTCTTTGCGGATCTAGTACACAACTTCATACCTCAAACTCTTGCAGTCGTTGGTGTTGTGGTTGCCTTCCTTATGGTACGCGCAGTATTTGTCGTTGTCGCGCTAAGAGGGGTCTCCGCATGTCTTTGGGGGTCACTTCAGTTCGTCCTAGCTTTTCATGGAGTTAAGTACGTCTGATAGGCTAGCACTTATGGGCGTCACAGCTCTGGATCCAACGTAGTTGGATGATTTCTCCGACTTGGGCCAACCAGGGTCCGGCCTGTTGTCGTTGCGCTTCCTTTTGCTCTGTTCCTCGTCCTCACGTCTATTTCCCTTCTTCTTGTCCCTAATAGAGGATGGCTTCCTGTCGCCTTTGATTTCCCGTTTAGCGATCCTTAACTCCTCCAGGGTGATGTGTATCTGGACGCTCTTGAGGAGCGTCGCTGTGTCCAGAGGGGGCTCCAAGGTGAGGTCCTCGAAAAGTTTTCCCTCTCTGAGGCCCCCAGTTAAGGCCATCACGGCTGTATCATCGCTGCACCAAACGATGAGGGTCGACTCGTTGTTAAAGCGCGTGACATACTCTCGGAGCGTCTCGCCATACCTCTGCCTTAGAGAGAGTATGTAGTGTGGGTCTTTTCTGAAGCGCTAGCTTCTGACGAAACGTGTCATAAATTTCTTCGCTAGTGTTTTGAAGGAGTCGATTGACTTCGGTGGAAGGTTGTGGAACCACATCAGCGCAGAGCTCTTTAGACTGGTGGGAAAAGTTTTGCACATGACAGACTCGAATCCTTTTTTGAAGGCCATTACGTGCTGGTAATGTCGTAGATGATCGAAAGGATCGGTGGTCCCATCGTAGGAGTCGAGCTTCGGGGGAGTAAACTTCTTCGGAAGGGCCTCGTTCATTATCCGGTCCATAAATGGTGAGACGGAGAGGCGATATAGTACATCCGGATCATACGCCCCTCTGCGGAAGGGGTTCCCAGGGTCGAGCCTCCTTATCCTAGTGGTGAGCACAACGTTAGTTTGATTACGCCCAAACAGTACACGCAGTCAATTGCAGTAAAGATTGGGGTGCCGATCCCACGAGGAAAAACGATCTACAAAACAAAGTCTAGGAAGAAAAACTACGCGAAACTAAATTTAAGAAATTCTAGAAATTTTAAAATATGAAATTGAATTTAGTTTAATAAAAATTAAGTTTAGAAAAATCACAAGGTTCCAAGAATCCCTCCTAGATTTCACGCGCCAACTAGTATTGATTTGCAATGATGACTCAATTACGTGTTTCACATTCCAAACAACATGATCGAAAAAATAGTCTTTATTGCACTAATATATTCTAATGTAATTGGATTTTAGATTTCACTTTTTCTAGAAAGCACAAAGGTTGGTCATATATGATATCCTAAACTTACGATATATCCGGAGACAATAACGTAATAAATAACAATCACATATAACTAACTACCGGAATTAATTGATCTTTAAAATTCCACACATAAGAAAAACATGACTAGACTTATATGGAGAAGAAAAAAGATAACCACCGGAATAATAATCTACGAAAAAGTTGATGAAATCTTTGTCACTAGAATAACATAACCTCCTATATTAAATAAAAGTGAAAATCATAAACACCATTATTCATCGTGAAAGCATAAAACGAATCAAATACCAATTAAGTGCGTTACATCTAGGAGTTCATCTCTTCGCCGTGCGTGGAGTTTAGTGACACATGCTGAAGGTGATGACAGCAATAGCGGTGTGGAGCTTCATGGCAGCGCGTGGTGGATTAGCGATGCGTACTCGGCTGTTGATGCGTTGTGTGCCTCTCTTCTCTCTGTGTTGTTGTATTTATGGTAGAGAGAAACAACTCTTTATTGGAAACCAAAAACAAATTGGAAACCAAATATAAATTGGAAACCAAATACAAATTGGAAACCAAATATAACAGGAAAGGTGGGTTTGGCTATGTTCATCCATATTACTCCTTTGTTCCACCAAAATTCAAAACTAATTTTTTTTTTTTTTTTGTTCTCTTTATTAATCTTTGGCTTGAGTGTCTCCCGCTCCACTTCATCAATTTGTCTATGAATTTCCAAATTCGCCACGCTAATGCACTTTTATCATTTAAACTCCAAATCCTACAAAAATAAAATAATTAAACTAAAATACACTATTCGAAACACTAACAAATATAAATTAGGAGGTTTATTATGTAATAATTATGTGAACATCAAATACCCCTAAACCTATATTTTGCTAGTCCTCAAGCAAAACAAAATTAAGAATAAAATCCTAAATCACTTTCGTAGGAATCACAGTTGCACTTACCTTAACGTGCAACAAGGCTTTTAATCCCTAGATTACTTCTGGTAGACGAGTTATAGTCTCATGAGGGTTTTCAGAAATTTTACCCTCAAACATTACTGACTCAATAAAACAAAATCTATTTTCTAAAAAACATAATGCCAAAACATGGCATTCCCCGTAATTTTCTACTTGCTTAAAATTCAAGAAAAACAACAAACTAAAAATGTCACAAAAGTATATCAATAGAGTACAATAATTTTAATAGTATCTAAAGGTTAAATAAATTTCATAATCATTCTCAACTCAAAGTGTGTGTGAGAAACCTTATCAACATAACTCTTCATCTCATAGTAAAGATGTGACGAGATGACCATTAGTAAGTACGCTTTGACTACAAATCTCTCATGTCACTCAGAAATAAAATACTCAGAGATTGGGCACTCAGTTTATATGTGAGGAAAATGATATAAATTATGGAAAATGCAAACGTCTCACATATAATCATCATGAAAAACGGAATTTTCAAATAGTGAAATAAATATGATCTCATGGACAAGAATATTGATTACTTTTGAGAATGTTGAATCAAACACCATAGTTCTTGCCTATTCAATCTCCACATCTACTAAACCAACTTTCACTTAAGATCAATTAAGTCTTTACTAGGTTGTAATGGGGCTTGGATTATGGCAAACAATAATGGACAAAAAGGATACAAAAATTTCCTGAGAATGACTACACCCTTGAATAAACACATAGGGCATCGAAGAACACATCAATGTTGTACTCCATTAACTTTTTCTTCATTATTTCCTTCTTCAACCATTTTTTTTCTCTCTTTTTTTTTTTTTTTTACATGTTTTTTTTACATGCTTTTCCCCGTTTATACAATCAAACACTTTTACTTTGAGGGCGCATGAAATATCTATTTTCAACTCTTTCTATTTGCCCATTCCATAAATATATCTCACCGTATACATTCTCAAAAAATTGGGTAAGGATAAAATAATATAGGTATTAGTCCTTGATTGGAGTAAGTATTGGGAATGGGGATAACAAAGAAAATGCTATTTAAAGGCTCAAAGGGCTGCAAATGGATATTTATTATTGGGTAGGCTAAAAGGCTAAGAAAAAATGGTTTAAAGAAAGAAATGCCTATATCACTTCATAAGTTCTAGTTGGTACTAGGACATCTCAACTAAGTAAAACAAGAAGTTCTAGTGTAAAAATTCAATTTTAATGTCATTCTTAAAGCAATCAATAAGAAAGTCGAGAAAAATGAGATCATCAACGAAATAATGCGGACTCAAGAAAAATCAGAGTGTAATTAATAACTCTCAAGAAATAAAGAATGGCTCAAAACTCACAAGGGTTAGGTCTCCACTATTATTCTAAGGTTTTCTAATTCAATATCTCACTAATCAACTTCAAATCATGTTGACTTGGTTTATAGTGCACGAATAGTCAAGTTGAAAAGTCTCACGAAATACATCTAACATAAGGATAATATCAAATATCATGTTTTCTACTAATATAACTATGTGACATGTGTTAGTATGTGTTTTCTCAAAATTAAAGGCAACAAAAATATTCTCTAAAATTAAAAAGACTCAAAACCCTTTTTTATTCTTAATTTTTTAAAATTCACCAAGAGTTAAGATTTCGAATGCATTTTCATAAAGATTTTGCACAATTACCGTAATCATCTAAGTATTCAATGGAGATTGAGTAGAACACAAAAAATGACTTGGTTTAATTGTAAAATATGTTTTAAGCTCAAAGATTTTTGAAAATTGCACAAAAAATCTAATAAACCACCATCACCCCCAAACCTAAACCAAACATTATCCTCAATGTATAAAATAATAATCATGACAAATGAAGGAAGAAGAAAATGAGGGTTAGAGTGATATTACCATGGTGATGCTTTACCAATTTCAAATAGACAATGTCCTCACAGTCACCAAAATATAAGAAAATCATACCGATGGGAGAAAGGAACACATGGGATGAAGGGCTCCGACTGACTCCAGTAGCAATACCTAAAATAACCTGAAACACTACAAGAAAAACATAAAAGCAAAAACCTAAACTAAAAAATAAAATAAAAACCTAAACTAAAGATAGGGTGGAGAACATCAAATCAAGTAGACAAAGGCAACCAGAGATATCTTCTCTGGCACCTCCATGGTACTTGAGTATCGGCGAATAGATGTTCATCAGAGAAGTCATCACGGATGGGTGGGCATTGGCAGAGTCATTGAACTCCAGACGAGACAAGTGATCCGCCATAACATTCTCGACCCCCTTCTTATCCTTTATAGTTAGATCAAATTCCTGCAGAAGTAAAATCCACCTAATCAATCTTGCCTTTGCATGTTTTTTAGAAAGAAGGAACTTAAGAGCCGCATGGTCAGTAAAAACAGTGATAGGTGTACCAATCAAATAAGCACGAAATTTATCTAAAGCAAAAACTACAGCTAGCAACTCATTTTTAGTAGTCGAATAATTCTTTTGAGCATCATTAAGTGTTCGACTAGCATAGTAAACAACAAAGGGCTTCCCTTCCCTTCGCTGTCCCAAGACTGCCCCCACAACATAGTTGCTAGCATCACACGTTATCTCGAATGGTAAATCCCAATCCGGTGGCTGCATGATGGGGGTAGAAGTGAGCCTATCAATAAGTGTTCGAAAGGCGTCATCACACTCTTGTGTCCATTGGAAAACGACATCTTTGACCAGAAAGCTACTTAATGGTCTTGAGATGGCAGAAAAATTATGTATGAATTTCCTATAAAAACCCGCGTGCCCTAGAAATGATCTCACATCCTTGACACTTTTAGGTGTAGGTAATTTAGAAATCAATTCAATTTTTGCTTTATCAACCTCGATTCCTTTATCAGAAACTATGTGTCCCAGAACTATTCCATAGGGAACCATGAAATGACATTTTTCCCAATTAAGCACCAGACCCTTCTCTTCACATCTACTTAAAACAACCTTCAAGTGAAGTAAACATGAACCAAACGAATCACCAAAAATAATCAAATCATAAATGAATACTTCCATATATTTTTCAACCATGTCACTAAAAATACTCATCATGCATCTCTAAAAAGTAGCCGGTGCATTACACAAACCAAATGGCATACGCCGAAATGCATAAGTACCAAAAGGACATGTGAAAGTAGTTTTATCCTGATCCTCTAATGCAATCTCAATCTGATAATATCATGAATACCCATCTAGAAAGCTATAGAAATAATGCCCAGCTACTCGCTCTAAGATTTGGTCCATGAATGGAAGTGGGAAGTGATCATTGCGGGTGGCAAAATTAAGTTTCCTATAATCAATGCACATACGCCACACTGTCACTACCTTAGTAGGAACAGACACCCCCTCATCATTAGTCACCACTGTTATTCCAGATTTCTTGGGAACTACTTGAGTTGGACTAGCCCACTTGCTATCAGAGATGGGATAAATGATGCCTGCATCTAACAATTTTAAGACCTCCTTTTTCACCACCTCTTTCATAGTGGGGTTAAGTCGTCTTTGAGGATCTCTATGAGGGTTAGTTGCTTCTTCTAAGTGAATCCTATGGGAACACATTAAGGGGCTAATACCTTTGATTTCAGCTATAGTCTAACCTAATGCAGATTTGTGCATACGTAACATATTAATCAATTCTTCTTCTTGTGAGCCATCAAGCACGAAAGAAATAATAACAGAAAATGTATCAGCTGGTCCGAGGAATGCATGTTTAAGTCCCTCAGGCAATGGAGCTCGGTCAACTTTTGGAGTTTCCACGGTGGATGGTTGTGGTTTCTGTCTTTCCTTTGGTAACTCCTCAAAGCATGGTTGCCATTGTCGTCCTCCTTTATCCCGTAACCCTGAAACAACAGAAATATCAAAAGCATTGTCAGGATAAAGTGAACTTTCAAAATCAGAAATAGAAAGGAGGTACTCTAAGGTTTCAGAATTTGTGCTTAGGAGCGCCTCCTCTGATATCAGCGTGTCTATCATGTAGATATGATGACACTCATCATCATTGCATGGTTTCTTGCTAATATTGAATATGTTGACCTCCAGAGTCATGTTCCCAAAAGACAGCTTCATTAGACTGTTCCTGCAATTGATAAGAGCGTTAGCTATGGCAAGAAAAGGTCAACCTAAAATAATCGGAACAATAGACTCCATATTAACCACAAATGAGTATCTAAAATAAGAAAGTCGACGGGATAGTAAAACTTATCAATCTGCAGCAAGACATCCTCGACTATTCCTTTTGGCTTCTTAACCGATCTATCAGCCAATTGTAGTACCACAGATGTGGGTTTAATCTCTCCTAGACCCAGTCGCAAGTAAATAAAATATGGCATTAGATTTACACTTGCTCCTAAATCCAACAAGGCTTGGCCAAACTCATGAGTCCCAATCTAGCAAGTGACTGTAGGACACCCTGGATCTTTGTACTTGGGTGGTGTCCTCTGCTCAATCACCTCACTTACCTGTTCTGTCAAGAAGGCAGTCTTTTTGACATGATGTTTCCTCTTGATAGTGCATAGATCCTTGATGACCCTCGCATAAGTTGGTACCTGTTTAATCACATGCTGCAAAGGTAAGTTAATTTTAACTTGTTTCAAGTGTTCTAGAATCTCACCATGCATTTTTTATTTCTTTCCAGTAGGTCGTAGTGCTTGAGGAAAAGGAACTGGAACTGGAATGTTCCTGTTGGGCTCATCCTCAGGGATGCTCTCCTTTGCACTTGGGGAGGTGCCTATAGTCGTGGACGAGCTTGATCTATCTAAAATTTTACCACTCCGAGTAGTGATGGCATTAACCTCTTTGACATTCTGAGAGTCTGAAGTAGCAGTTTGTGCCATACGTTGGCCCTTCGGATTTGCTTGAGGCTGTGACGAAAATTGGCCCCATTCTTGTATTGTTAATGAACTTGTCAGCTTGGTTATCTGGCTTTTGATTTCCTTGTTCTCTTCTGCCAACTGTGTTAATGCAACCTCAAATTTTTGATTAGTTTTACCTTGTGCCTCTATAAATGCATGTAATGTGTCTGATAAGGAACTTCTGTTAGATTGCGCGTTGTATGGAGGTGCAGGGTATGACCAAGGTGGTTGTGCCTGTGAGTGTGTAGGTTGGTCTGCTTCGGACCTCCAGCCTAAGTTAGGGTGATCTCTCCAGCCATAATTGTAAGTGTTAGAGAATGGTGAGTAAGGCTTCTTGTACATCCTTAAGGCATTACATTGTTCCTCATAAACCCTTCTCATCTCAGTAAAGGTCGGGCAATCCTGTGCTAAGTGTTCAACTCCCCTGCATATAAAACAGGCGTCCTGTAGCTCAACTCTGGCAACAGTATGTGTGGGCCTACCATCATTGGTCTTAAGTGCCTCTAACTCCCTAGTCACTCTTTCCAATTGGGCTCTAAGGTTGTCCTCTTCCCTAAGTTGATAGACTCCAGCTGGGCGTGTTCTATCCGTGCTCTCAGTAGCACTTGGACCAGTCCAAGTATGAACCTTTTCAGCTAGGTCATTCAGGTACTCAATGGACTCGTCAGGGTCCTTATGCAAAAACTCTCCATTACACATCATCTCAACGAACTGACGCTATCTACTGGTGAGCCCCTCATAAAAATAACTGACTAAGCGCCAACTCTCATACCCATGGTGTAAACATGTATTCAAGAGATCCTTGAACCTCTCACTATTCTTTTGGGTGAAGGTAGAAATCTATCTCTTAAGACCGTTGGTTTTGTGGTGAGAAAAGTATTTATTGAAAAATGCTTGGGTCATCTCCTCCCACGAACCTATAGACCTTGGTCGCAAAGAGTATAGCCAACTCTTCACTTTTTCCTTAAGTGAAAAAGGAAAAAACCTTAGTCTAACCGAGTCTACAACCTCAACTTTGTTGTGGAAAGTGGCCACAACTTCCTCGAATTCCCTAATGTGAACATAAGGATTCTCACTCTCTAGGCCATGAAAAGTGGGTAATAATTGTATCATACTCGGCTTAAAATCTAGCTTTGGTGTACTTGGTGCAAACATGATACATGATGGAGTAGCAGTGCGCGTGGGGTGGAGATAGTCCTTTAGCGACCGAACATGGTCATCTTCGTGATTACTCATGGTGTTAGAATTAGAAGTAGAACTTAATTTGGTCTCAATGTGAATTTGTGGGTGTTCTAAATTTGGGACCCTAATTAGTCTCCCTAAGTGGTCTCTATTCCAACTCACACTCCCCCAATGTTCTTTTCTTTTTTTGCAATTTTTTTAGAAATAAAAAATACAAAAAAAAAATAAATAAACTAGACCTAAAACCTAAAAATAAAATAAAATAAAATAAAACAATGAGCAAGAAAGATAATACCCGAAACCTCCCTTGTAGAATTACGCTCGATCCCCGGCAATGGCGCCAAAATTTGATTACGCCCAAACAGTACACGTGGTCAATTGCAATAAAGATTGGGGTGTCGATCCCACGAGGAAAAATGATCTACAAAACAAGGTCTAGGAAGAAAAACTACGTGAAACTAAATGTAAGAAATTCTAGCAATTTTAAAATATGAAATTGAATTTAGTTTAATGAAAATTAAGTTTAGAAAAATCACAAGGTTCCAAGAATCCCTCCTAGATTTCACGCGCCAACTAGTATTGATTCGCTATGATGACTCGATTACGTGTTTCACATCCCAAACAACATAATCGGAAAATAATCTTTAATGCACTAATATATTCTAATGTAAATGGATTTTAGATTTCACTTTTTCTAGAAAGCACAAAGGTTGGTCATATATGATATCCTAAACTTACGATATATCCAGAGACATTAACGTAATAAATGACAATCACATATAAGTAACTACCGGAATTAATTGATCTTTAAAATTCCACACATAAGAAAAACATGACTAGACTTATATGGAGAAGAATAAAGATAACCACCGAAATAATAATCTACGAAGAAGTCGATGAAATCTTTGTCACTAAAATAACATATCTCTTCGCCTTGCGTGGAGTTTAGTGACACATGGTGAAGGTGATGACAGTAATAGCGGTGTGGAGCTTCATGGCAGCGCATGGTGGATTAGCGATGCGTACTCGACTGTTGATGCATTGTGTGCCTCTCTTCCCTCTGTGTAGCTGTATTTATGGTAGAGAGAAACAACTCCTTATTGGAAATCCAATTGGAAACCAAATACAAATTAGAAACCAAATATAATTGGAAACCAAAAACAAATTGGGAACCAAATATAAATTGGCAAATATAAATTGGAAACCAAATACAATTGGAAACCAAATATAAATTGGAAACCAAATACAAATTGGAAACCAAATATAACAAGAAAGGTGGGTTTGGCTATGTTCATCCATATTACTCATTTGTTCCACCAAAATTGAAAACTAGTTTTTTTTTTTTCTTTGGTTCTCTTTATTAATCTTTGGCTTGAGTGTCTCCCGCTCCACTTCATCAATTTGTCTATGAATTTTCGAATTCGCCACGCTAATGCACTTTTGTCATTTAAACTCCAAATCCTACAAAAATACAAAAATAAAATAATTAAACTAAAATACACTATTCGAAACACTAACAAATATAAATTAGGAGGTATATTATGTAATAATTATGTGAACATCAGCCACGCATCCTCCCTTAGCCAATGAGAACTAGCATGGGCCTAGCTCTCCTGCGCTTGCTTCCTATCATCTTCTGGAAGCGAACGTCCGTGCTTCTCCTAGTCTCCGTTTGCAGGTTGTGGCTTTTGTTGCATAATAGCCTCCACCGCCTTGACGATATGTTGTATCTGAGATGCCAGCACATCGATTCTGGGGTCCATCGTTACTGCCGTTGGCACGAAATAGTGACTTGGTTGCCCGTGCACGATAGGAACTGCTGAATGAGGCGGTATAGGGACAACCTGAGCATTGGACGTGTCACCTGGTTCTCCATTGTTGCATGACCTGGTGATCACCATCTCTTTGGGTTTTGTTAGGAGACGACGATTAGTGTAAAGTTATGAATTATGTCGTCCCCACGGACGACGCCAAACTGATGCAATCTTTTTCCGCTCTCTGCTTTGATCTAGTCCTACCAAACTGCTGACCTGCACAAGTAACGACGTGAGCCACAGACCATCGTGGGGCGGCCGACGACACTCTGATGGTAAAGTTAGACAGGGCTCTAAGGAAGGTGTAATGATGTAACATGGAATTGTAGCGTACCTTAGCTTACCAACCTCATGTCTTATTTATAGTGCAAGGAGTCCTAGTTCTACCAGGCCATCATATGCATAGTTTAGGAAGGAGATATTTGTTGAGATCCCTTCCTAATTAGGAGTCGTGTTGTAGGAGGAAAGTTCCCTGATAGCTCTATCCTCCTAGATATGCGTGAGATAGTTTCCAATCCAAAATCAATCTGTAGAAGGGAGTTTTCATGTGTGGAAGATACTCTGGTATTTGCTTCCTAGTTGAAAGCAGATAGCAGATGTAGTTACCCGTCTGAAGCTACTTCTCGAGATATTTATCTGAATATGGGCTTACGGGTATTGAGGATAGTTGTGAGACGTGTGGGCCTAGCATGACGTGTGGGCCAGATCAATGTTGGGTTGACGCTTGAGGCCGTAATTCTTCGAGATTATCATGACACGTGTACGGCTCCGGGGTGTGACCGTTTTTATGTATCATCAGTCCCTCTTCTCTAAGGAAAGAGATTTGTTGGGCTTGGGGCTTTAACTTTGTTCATGGTTTGTTATTAAAGACCTTTTTGGGCTTTAATGACCGGACATGTCTGTTTGGGCTTCTATACTGGGTCTGCTATCCGTGTTTAGAATTAGTGTATGTTCCTCGTGATGGATGGTTTTTTCCATGTATACGATCATGATCAAAAACCTATTTGATGTATCATCAATATTTGCACTTTTAAAAATGGAAGTATGTGACTTGGTTTGGTTTAATTTTTTTGTATTTTTCAACCTAAAATTGAACCGATTACTTAGGTTTCAAAATGTTACAACCAGGCCAAACCAAAATCAAAATGAAACAAAATGAAACCAAATTGATCGGTGGTTTTGATTCAGTTTGTTTAGTCATTTTGTTCAATTTTTTGGTTCAACCCTATCACCCCTTAACTCAAGTCGCGTGTCTTAATTTGATGTACAAAACAATAGCTAATGAGAGTTCTAATTTTGATAATATAGCTCGGTGATTTAGGTGTCATGATGAAACGACCCCTAACTAATAGGATCTTAATAAATTAAACTTTTTCCATTCATAATTATCTAGTTTTATGTTTACATTATAATTTTTATTGAGTGTTATTTAAGGGGTGTTTGCTGGAGTTAGACATCTAACCTCTGATTAAGGCAAAACCTCTAACTACACGTAAATCCATATGACAAAACACATGGGACTTATTAATTCATGGATGTGATTTGTTCCATCTTAACTTCAAGCAATCAACAATGATAGTGTATACTTTATGTTCGATTCTCATGCCTAACATATGGACATTAATATTTTTATATATCTTTTTTAGTTGTCAATGGTAATTATATATTTAAATATAAGAAATAATAAAAATTTAAGGGTGATTGCTAATACACTAATTCTATTTTATTTGTATAATTAACATGGCTATTGCTAGTAATAACCGTGTGGGTGTCAAGACCGCACCTCTTCTTCTTCGCATTCGTATGATCTTCTTCTATGTTCTTCTTCTTTTCTCTTTCTCCTCCTCTTCTCTCTTCATGCAAAACCCACCTCCACTCCACCAAGGATTGTGATTTCGTTTTTTTAGTTGAGTTCGGTAAGTGGATTTTAAGAAATATTTCTTTTTGTATAGAAAAACATATTCGGTTGTCATTTTGAAGTTATCAACAAAATTTTAGCATTTTAAACTCTTATATATTACATAAAGAGTACCCCAAGACTTATAATGCCATACAAACAATATATTTGCATAAGAATCACTTATATATCAAAATTTTAATACTAAACTAAGGTTAAAACGGGTTAAAATGTTGGAAAATTGAGATTGGCCTAACAAAAAGAAATGAATATTTTGGATTTCGAAAGAAATTTTGGTAACTCGAAAGTAAGAAATATTTGTAAAATTTCTACATTTTTTTAGAAATCATGTTCCTTACCCTCCACTGTCTATCTCCTCTCTTATAGTAACCTAAATCTCTGTTTTTTATTTATTATTATTTTTTTACTGAAGCACTATGCATATAAAGAACAAAGAAGGTTCATACAGATGTTAGCCCACTAAAGCTGCTGAATTGTGAGCCTCATAGTTGAGGTCTCTACTTATATATTTACACTGCCAATTACCAAGCAAAATAAAAAGACACATAATATTCCAAAAAAGTAGACGTCAAGCCCAGTCCAAAGTGAAAGTCGGGCTAGTATTCTCCTAGAAAAGCACCTCCAGAAAAGTAGTAGAATCACCAAGAATAATGCCATTCCTCCATCGTTGAGCCTAAATCAGCAAAAGGATTGCCTCTCCAGCATAAAACTCAACAATTGTACTGTCTAAAACCCTTTCTTGGATCATATTAGTGACAATGGGCAAGATTTTTAATTCAAGTCCAGCGCAATGACTCCAACAGCCCCATGTTTAGCATGAGCAAAGAAGCAAGCATCAAAGTTACCAATCACAATGTCGGGATCTAGCATCATAAGGGAGACGAGAGAGGGAGAGAAACGAAGGTTCAAGTTATGGGTACTGGCAAAGTCAAGTTGGGCTTGCATAAGCTCAATTCTACTAGCTACAGGTTCCGTAGGGGACCAATGAAGTGGCTAGAAAGGAGGGGAGGAGAACCAGAAAAAGAGCACTAAATGTCCTTGGCTGAACTGAAAATGAGGGGGACCGAAGTCATTTGGAGATCGGAGTTTCCTTAGAAGATTTGAACCATTGAGAGACCCAGGAGAACCAGGTATGGTTGAGAGTAGAGGTGAACCTAGTAGCATGGAACTTAGGTTTATTGAAGGTGATATCATTGCGAAGGCGCCAAGTGGTCATCAAAATAGCCGTAAACTGGGAAAAAATTTCTTCAATAAACCTAGAGTGGGCCTTCGCAGAATCTCACACAAATTTGAAAAATCTAGAAATTGACGGTGGTCGACGAGTGGGATTGTGCCACTTTATAGGGAGAGAGGAGAGAAGCCAGAGCCGACTAGACATGGGACAGAGAAAAATTAGATGCAAAATATCCTCCGTATGAAGGTTGCAGAAAACACAATAGTTGTTTAGAGGGACGTGAATTCTGGCTACATTGGTCATAGTAGGGAGGATATCTTGACTGACTTTCTGGAGGAAAAGAACGACACTGGGAGGGGCCTTGATGCACCAAATAAAACTAAGGAGTTTAAGATCAAGGCAACCAGGCAAATGGTTTGAGGAAGAACCATCAAGATGATCTGTCGAGAAAACTTGGGTGGCATTTTTTACGGAGAAGATGCCTTTTTGTCACCTAACCAGATAAGCCTATCAGGACGATTAGTTCTCCGAATACAAATGTCAATAATATCTTTTACAACAGGAGCTGGGAAAAGAGAGTGGATAAGGTTGGTATTCTAGTGGATGGAAAGAAATAAAGGAATTGTCCAGATATCAGAGATAGAGGATGGGCGATTCGAAATCAATGGATCCAACAGACAGTCACTCAACAAAAGCCCAAGTTTGACCCAGGCATCGTGCCAAAGGTCAATTTTGGAACCAGATAGAAATTTCCAAATCAGAGAAGGTTTCATACGAAAGAAAGTTTCAGTGATGCCCTTCCAAGCGAAAGAAGTTAGGGAGGGGGGCTTGCCTATAAGGAATAAACTCTTAGAGTTGAAATAGATGGCCTTGAACTAATGAGCTTTTGGAGAAAGAGGTTCGAACAAAATAGTCCAGACATTTTTTGCCATTAAGGCAAAGTTCTTATTACTAGTAGAAGGAATATTGAGACTCCAAAATGGTGAGGCTTTGCAATTTTCTTCCAAGTACGAATATGTTTTGCTTTGCCTGTCTCTGAACCATTCCACTAGAAGTTTCGAGCAAGGATTTTGATTTCTTGTGAAATACTGGTGGGAAGAAGAAAAGTTTGCATGGTGAACACTAGGCCCCTCAACTTACTGTCAATTATAATGACAGATATAGTCACCATTAGGGTTTTGGGATTGTTGGGAATTAGTTATTCTCGGTTGATATCGAGGCAAATCGCAGGATTTTGCTGCATGTTCCTGCTGAACTAGACACGTGTTAGCTGTAGGAAGTATGGTTCCGAAAGTGACATTGGTTTGCCAGTTCAAGCTCAACTCTTCGTTTTACGTTAGTGGACCTACAGGTCGGGCCGGAGCTCCGCGCTTTTTTTTCCTGTATGGGACGATGCAAGGGAGAGAAGGGAATGCATCGAGGTAGTGAGCAACAACAACACAACTACATTTTTTTTTCTTTTTTCTCTATGAGATGAGCTCAGTGCATTGGACCGATGGATAAGATAACTGAGTTGGCACTGACGAAACATAATGAATCCTAATTTGGGCACTCTACAGACGATGTAGACTCCATCAGATACATTTTGATTGGTTTCTGATGGATCCAGAATAGATAGTAGTCTCCTCAATAGATAGAAATAGGGTTCCAATCCTTATTTTGGATAGATTCCCTTTCTATCCATTCCTACTCTTTCGATCTATCAGAACAAATCAAGCTATCTATCAATCAATTTTAAAATAGCACGCTCATATCGCTTTTCGTTCATTTCCGCCACGCCACCATAATAAGAAGCAGACGAAGCAGTTAGAAGAGCACGCTTCACGCCCTTGAGTTCTTATTCACGAATGAATTGGGAAAGCCAACAGAAATATTCAATTTTAACTTCGTAGAGCCGGTGTTGTTGCTGCATGCACGTAGGGTCATCCCCCATTCACGTCCCGAGGCGCTAAGGGGTTTTTTTTTTGGAACAGACGGCAGTGTTTTGCTGATGCCTCGAATTAAGCTTTTGTTGCGCTATGTTTTTTTTTGGAATAGACGGCAGTGTTTTGCTGATGCCTCGAATTAAGATTTTGTTGCTGATGCCTCGAATTAAGCTTTTGTCCCGAGGCGCTATGTTTTCTCCCCCATTGCTAGTAGGTTGTTGAAGCTAAGGCAAATGCCAAACAAAGTCGTTTCCAATGCTAGTGCCATTGTCTTAAAGTAGTGAACTACGAATGAAGAGTGGGCATCTTAAACTTGAGATTGAGGAGGATTTGCTTCGGTTGGGCTTTGTAGATGGACCAGACGTATAAATGATCTTGTGGAGATAGATGGAAATGGAATAGAATAAAGCGGAAAGGAAAGCGGGCGTTAGCCCTATGCTTCTATTGGCACCATTTCTTGGCATATTAGGTCAGTAAATCCCTCACAGTTGATTCAATTTGCGAAAAGCAAATCACGCCAACAAACCACTCCGCCTGAACTTGGTCAACCTGAATCTTTTCCACACTTCCCAGATGATGGAAGTGGTTGGCCTTTTCTCCATTCTATCTCGTTGAAAATCAGAAAACCTTTGTAGAGCACCATCGCCTTCCCACGCTCTAATCGTAGACCACCCTACCCCTCCACGATTTGATCATAGACCACCCTACCCCTTTTCGACCGTCAGTCTAATCAATCGGCCCAACCGGGAATCTTAAATTTGTAACAATCGGAATCAATACTCAATCTGTATGTTTTTATTCCTTTGAGCTCTGCCTCTTGCAGTTCATGCCTTGTTGGGTTCTTAAGCATATCGGTAAGCAAGAATGAGGTATCTCGAGCCTTCATGAGCGTACCAAGCATATTGAGATTGATTGTCATTTTGTTCACCAGCACCTGCAGCACGTCACCCTGTCACTCCCATATGTTCAATATCAGTTGGGCGAGGCTACAATAAGGGTTAGCAATGACCGGATGGAAAAAGGTCGTTGACTTGCCTGTGGGCCGTGTTATCTGATGAGGCATTGGCCTCCCTCATGCTACAGCTTGTTGTACGTTCCTTTAGCAATACGCGTGTCCAATCCGTGAATAGTCTGTTCCACATAGTGCAAGGAAGCGAAAGCTCACTCGACCGCCACGGAACTACACCTATTTATTAGGAAGTACTATGTACCCTTCCTTCTCTTTGCCTTCAGGTAGACCGGCAACTCCTCTTTTCTTATCCCACCTATCAGTTATTGAATTCAAAATGGGCACCTCGGCATTGAGGGAGGTTTAGTTTTCTTAGAGACATCTCGAACTTCTTTTCCTTTACAATCTCTTGCAAGATATCCTTCCTTCTTGCAGTTGTTGCATACAACCCGCTTTCCATTTCTCTGTGGAGGGGCTTGCTCTGTCTACCTTGTTTGGATAAGAACTAGACCGAGGGAATGGTATTAAGCTGATGATAATTCTTCGAAGGGCCAGTGTAGACCTTCCAAGCAAAACAAATGCACCAAGGCTTCAGCCCCCCAAAAGGCTTCAAGAACAGACTAAATTGCTAGAAGAGAGTTAACCCTTAAGAATTTTGCCTCAAATGAAGATCAAGGAGGCAAAATATGGTTTTTTCTCTGTCGCATCATCGCTATCAAGTCTGATAGAGTAATTGTATGCAACTTTGTCAAGCATGTGATTGGTATCTAATGGTGTCGAGTTTACCAATCTCAGTATGAAAGAAAAGATTCATTATTTCCCTTTTCTTTCTTAGAAGGAGAAGTGTGGTAACCCAGCCAATCAAAAAACGTTTCCAAGCCTTCAATCCAACCCCTTCTGATAAGGTAAGGTGTTCTGCCCCGTTAAGTCTTCTTATGATTTGAGAGACCCAACAACCGACTTTAAGATTAGCTCCGCGAGAACCAAGCCACTGAGAGATCTCTACATAGTAGGAATACACCTCGGACCAAGGATCAACACATTTCCAAGCCGCTAACTTCAAATTGATTTTATCAATAAAAAACTAGAAATCTTTGGCTTTATGCCGAGAGAGTAACATGGGATATCCTAGGTACTTATCTTTTGGGTTATAAGTTCTAGAACCCAAAATCCTGTTAATCATCTTAGCGTGCTTGGGATGCACATTGGAACTATAGAACACCAAGGACTTGTCAAAGTTTACTCCTTAGCCAGAGGAAGGACAATATTTGAGGAGAATATCTTTGATCGAATGAGCTTTGGCTAAGGAAACGCGACATAACAGCATAAGATCATCAGCATAGAGCAGGGGAATGCCGTTTGATCTCAATACCATGAAGAGTGCCATTAGTCTCAACAAGAGTGAACAAACGGGATAGAGCTTCCACTACCAAAATGAAGAGATAAGGAAAGAGATGGTATGCTTGTCTAATTGCTCTGGACGGGCTCAAGGAAGAGAGGGGCAAACCATTCAGAAGAACTCTAAGGAAGGTAATAGAGATGCATTGTTCAATTAATTCAATCCATTCTTCCACGAATCCTAAATGTCGAAAGATCTGAAGGAAAAAAAACCACTCCACCCGATCATAGGCTTTGGCCATATCAATTTTGATAGTCAATCCAACCTTGAGTTTTTCTCCAAAAATGTTGCATTTGAAAAAAAAGTTTCATGAGCCAAACCAATATTATCACTAATAGATCTGCCTTTGAGAAAAACTCCTTGGTTGGGTGATATAATATTGTCAAGATAAAGTTTCAATCTGTTGGCAAGGATTTTAGAGACGACTTTGTATATAAACATTACATAACCCAATGGGTCTAAATTTTTTCAGTGTGACCGGATTACCAATTTTAGGTAACAGGGCTATGAATGTTTCAATAAGTTTGGGATCCATTTTTTTATCAAAAAGAAATTTTGGATGACTTCAATGACATCACTTTCAACAATATCCCAATAATGTTGGAAGAAAAAAGTGTGAAAGACATCTGGACCAGGGGGTTTATGACTACCAATAGCGAAAAAAATGTCCCTGATATAATCAACGTTAGGAATAGTCAAAAGTGACTCATTGTCTACCTGAGAGACAATAGGGTGGAACAGTTGCAAAATATCTGGCTCTAGAGAAGGATGCGAGGATTGAAAAATATTTCTAAAATAATCATTTAGGACCTGGCCCATAGCCATTGGCTCAGAATGTACAGAGTTGGCGGAATCCTTGAGGCACGAAATAAAAAATATGATTTTCGGTGCATAAGGGTGGTAAGATGAAAAAATTTGGTATTTCGATCACCCTCTAAGAGCCAGGAAGCGCCAGACTTGTTGCACCAAAAAAGTTCTTCTTTAATCAGTAATTCAGAAAGGTGAGATTTTAAGAGGGCCATGGCCTCCGCATTCTGAGGAGAAGGAAGTTCATTTTGAAACACATCTAAAACACGCCTGGTTTCTTGAATACAGACATGAATATTCCTAAAGTCAGACCTGTTCCACCTAGTGAGAGTATGGCTAAGCATTTTAGTTTTAGAATGAAAATTATGACTGGGAGTAGCATGCCTGCAGGGGGTCCAGGTGGAAGACACAAGTTGATGATATAAATGATCTTTGGTCTACATATGGAAGAACTTGAAGGGTTTTGGATGGGAGATGAAATGAGTAACCAATTGCAGTAATAGAACCCTATGATCAGAAGTGGGAACATGAATTGAATGATAGGAAGACGATGGGAAAAGATCCATCCATTCTGTATTAACAAGCACCCTATCTAGCCTATCTTTAATATTGTGTCGATTCTGGCGCTTTTTATTCTAGGTGAACTGAAAGCCTTGTACAGGAAGGTCCATAAGATGGTAGGTGGTGATGAAATTCTTGAGATGTTGGAGAGTTGCTGAGGTAAGATGATTGTCTCCAAATTTTTTGAAAGGGCCAAACAAAGCATTAAGGTCTCCGATGATCATTCCTGGAAGGGATTGAAGAGCATAGACCTGTAGCATGGTGTTTTACAAATGATCCCGGCGAGCCGAGTTTGGTTCTCCATAAACAGAGTGTCGACCAAACATTAGTAGTATAATAATCAAAAATAGTGTAATTAAAGTAATATTTACAAAAAGATATAACAATAAGTTGGATACCTTCCTTCCATAAAAGAGTTATTCCTCCAGACTATCCTTACGCAAGTATTGAAAGACCATGACGGAAACCCAGTATCTGACGAGTACAGTCCATTTTGGTAGAGCTGGCCTTAGTCTCAGAAAGGAAAAGGATATCTACATTGGACTTATAGGAGAGGGTCTTTATGTTTTGGAACGTCTCAGGAAACCCTGCGCCTCTAGTGTTTCATGAGAGTATCATGGCGAGGTTGGCGACCCTTCGAAAGTCGTCGCCTGAACCTGGGAATGAGGAGTTGGTGCAGAAATAGGAGAAATAACATTGTTGATATCAGATCCCAAAACATGAGAATAAATAGTAGTGGTGATGATGTGACATAAGGGGGTAGCACCCAGATTAGCAGAGACTGCAGATTCTTGATCTGATGACACTAAGGAAGACCTTGTCATTGAAACACCAGATGTTGTAACCATGGTATCTTCTCCTAAACTTTGCAATGCAACCTTCTTGTTGCTTGTCTGCAAGGAAGTGTCATCAGTCCATGAGTCATGTTTCCTCTTACCCAAATGCAAGGCCATTTCTTTTCTAGCCATAGCCATTTTGCTAGCTTTGACTAACTGCTCGTGAACCCTACCCATAGACAGAGGAATGAGAGAAGAGGTATTTGTAATAACTGGCTTTTATGAAGAACCAGTGATTGTCGGCCGCCAGACTACCGTTCTTGATGAAGGGATGGTATGGCGTTGCAGGGCCAGAAAAGAGATTGAAGAAGTAGTAGATGTAAGGTTTATCTATAAGAATAATATTCTACAGACACACGTGTATGCTCCATATTGATTCAATGAGAAGAAAAACAATCAAGAATAAAGCGGAAGCGTACCTTGATCAATGATAACACTTCAAGAAAGGGACGAGTCTTAGCCTTCCAGTTGATAACGTATGTTTTCTGTATATCTCTCTGTAGAAGGGAATTTCGGAAGAAACAAAACATACGCACAACTGGGGACCATAACCCAGTATTTATAACTGATTGGGTTATCAGTTATACTTACCAATTTCTAATTTGGTCCCTCACCAAATTATAAATTGCATAAGTGTATCTACACATTAAGCCCATGATTTTTAATACCCTAACCCAATTAACCATTTTAGATCACAATTCATTGGGTTATACTTTAAGATAGCAATACACATTAAATACATATGTGTGCCCATACATGTTGGATTTTTCCAACAATCTCCCACTTGGGCCACATATGTTACCTTAAAATGTGTATAACCTAATGAGCTTAAAATTTTCTATCACATATGAAGGTATTTCCAAACAATCTCGTCCATTGACTATACAAGTATAGGACTAAAGGAACTTTCGTCACATTTAGCGCAACTAAATCCATCAATAGTCACGTATACCCATACAATCAAATGACATAGATCAATCATGGATACGTAGCATGGAAATTACATGTAACGTGATCTAAACATGCCTATTTCCAACTGGTCCTACTTTAAACTTTATTGAGATCGAACTTTAACACAATAAACAAGAGTGTGAATAAACTGAATACTTTATTTCTGCAGAAAATACCCAAATACACAAAATGTGTCAAAAAAACAATATAGAGCAATCAAATATACAAACTCCCACTAAACCAAAATATCCTCAAATGATATAACGCCCATATGAGCAGTGTGCTCATGAAAGACCTTGGGTGGTAATCCCTTAGTAAGCGGATCCTCAATCATGGAGTTTGTCCCAATGTGCTCTATGGAAATCTGCTTATTTTGTACTCTCTCTTTCAAAACCAAAAACTTTATGGCAATATGATCTGACCTAGATGAGCTCCTGTTGTTGTTGGCATATAGAACTGCTGAGTTATTGTCACAGTATAACTTTAGTGGTCCTTCAATACTCCTCAGAATGCGCAGCCCGGTGACAAAATTTCGCAGCCATAATCCATGATTGGATGCCTCAAAACATGCTACATATTCTGCTTCCATAGTGGAAGAAGCTATGAGAGTTTGTTTGGCACTCCTCCAAGAAATAGTTCCTCCAGCTAACAGATAAATGTAGCCTGATGTGGATTTCCTACTATCTTGGCATCCAGCAAAATCAGAATCAGAATACCCTATGATCTCCAACTGATCCGATTTCTTATATGTGAGCATGTAATCCTTAGTTCTCTGTAAATATCTCATAACCTGTTTGGCTGCTTTCCAGTGATCCATCCCAAGGTTGTCTAAATATATGCCTAGCATTCCAACAATGAATGTTATATTTGGACGTGTACAAATCAGAGCGTACATTAGACTCCCAACAGGTGATGCATAGGGAATCTCTTGCATTCCTTTAACTTCAAGTTTATTCTTAGGGCATTGTTTAAGACTGAATTTGTCTCCTTTAGCTACAGGGGTGTCTCCTGGTTTACAATTTTGCATGCCAAATCTTTTAAGCACATTTTCTATATAGCTCTTTTACGATAATCCAAGAAAACCCAGAGAGCGATCTCGGTGTATCTGAATCCCTAAAACAAAGGAAGCTTCACCAAGATCTTTCATATCAAATTTCTTTGATAGAAATCTCTTAGTTTCGTGCAACATGTCTTTGTTATTAGTGGTAAGCAGTATGTCATCAACATACAAAACCAATAAGATATGCTTACTCCCACTGAACTTATGATACACACAATTATCAATTGCATTTGTCTCGAAACCAAATGAGACAATTACTTAATGAAATTTGTGGTACCATTGACGGGAAGCCTGCTTGAGCCCATAGTTGGATTTCTTTAGTTTGCAAACCATATTTTATGGGTCTCCAGACACAAATTTTTCTAGTTGCACCATATAAATTGTTTCATCAATGTCGCCATTGAGAAATGTTGTCTTAACATCAATTTGATGTAGCTCAAGGTCAAAGTGCGCAACAAGTGCCATCATTGTCCTAAATGAGACTTTCTTTGAAACCGGAGAGAAAGTCTCTTTATAGTCGATGCCTTCCCTTTGAGTGAAGCCTTTAGCTACAAGACGAGCCTTATATTTTTCCACATTACCTTTTGAATCCCTCTTGGTTTTGAATATCCATTTACAACCAATGGGCTTTGTATTTTTAGGTAATGGGACAAGATCCCAAACTTGATTGTCTTGCATAGACTTGTACTCCTCATTCATAGCATTTATCCACTGTTGAGAGTTAGAATCTTGCATGGCTTGATGGAAGTTGATTGGATCATTTTCCATCAATCCATCATTTTCCTCATGTTCTTAGAGAAAAACTATGTAATCATCCGGAATAACATTTCTCCTTTCTCTCGTGGATCTCCTTAATGACATTTGTCCTTGAGGTTGTTGAGTTTGTTCCTCTGAAACATTTACTTCAATTTGAACAGAGAGTTGTTCAACATTGTCTTGTTGAGGTTTCAGATCTGCTTCTTGATCAATGATAGGTACAGAAATATGTACATTGTCAAAAACAGTAGTAGGAGTCGAAACCGATTCCTCCTCAAAGACAATGTCTCTTACCTTATTTCTCCCCCCAAACTCAACATCCTCAAAAAATGTCGCAGTTTCCGTTTAAAAGATAGACCTAATTGCGGGATCATAAAATTTATAACCCCTAGATCGCTCTGAATAACCAATAAAGTAGTTGTTTACTGTCTTGGAGTCCAATTTGTTTTCATTTGGCCTATAAGGCCTAGCCTCAGATGGACATCCCCAAATGTGAAAGTGTTTTAAACTAGGCTTTCGGCCTGTCCAAAGTTCATAAGGAGTCTTGGCAGCTACTTTAGTTGGTACTCTATTGAGGATATAAGCTGTTGTTTTTATTGCTTCTCCCCAGAGTGATCTAGTAAGGTAGAATGACTAATCATACTCCTCACTACATCCTTAAGAGATTTGTTTCATCTTTCAGCGACACCATTCATGCTAGGTGAACCTGGCATGGTGTAATGTGGGACGATTTCACATTCCTCTAGGAATTTAGCAAATGGCCCTGGACGTTGTTCTCCTGAACCGTCATATCTGCCATAGTACTCTCCACCACGATCAGATCTAACACACTTAATTTTCTTACTGATTTGGTTTTCAACTTCAGTTTTGAAATACTTGAATACATCCAGTGACGCTAAAGTATCGTTGATCATTCCAAGAAGCCGTAGGGAATGGTCCACATATATCCATATGTATCAATTCTAAGACGTCTAAAGATCTATTAGTACCTAATCTCTTTTGTTTGGTCTGTTTTCCCTTGATGCACTCAACACTGACATCTAAGTCTGAAAAGTCAAGTAAATCCAAAATACCTTCTGACACAAGTCGTTCAATTCTAGATTTGGATATATGACCCAAACGCTTGTGCCATAATTTTGCTGAATTTTCTTTGTTTAACTTGCGTTTAGTACCCCGTGAATCCACATGTAAGGTTTCATTATATGATGCAATAGTATCAAGCAAATATAAGTTATCAAACATACTTAATGAACTAGTACCAACAATATTTGAATTCAATGAAAGACTGACCTGATTGTTTCCAAATGAACAATTATAACCAGATTTGTCCAATAAAGAAACAGAAACCAAATTCCATCTAAAAGACGGTACAACAAAAGTGCCTTTCAAATCCAAATAAAAACCAGTTCTCAACAATAACCTAATGAGCATGCATGTTCACATCATAATCTTAATAAACAATCTTTAAATTCAAACAATTATGGAATACATCTCAAGATACCTAACACAACGTTAATATCAAGTCTTTGGACAGTAATATTAACTTGTAAGTGGTACTCTTGGTGTGGTGATCAAATATTGACAATAAATCCTGTCAAACAATAAGTCTATCTTTGGATCGACTTATTATTCACATGGAAACCTTATAATTGTCACATATTTATCACTACATGTGTGTATGCAATTCGGCCAAATATCATCCTTCCTTTGGGCGGGGTAATATCTGCATGAACTCACAAACACAAACATCTTAACATTCTCAATAAATTAATCTACATAAGAGAGGTCACTTTGGTGACATTTTATTTCAATTAGTTCAATCAAATGTTAGAGAAAGTAAATCAGTCATTAGATGTATCCCAAAAAATATTTAAATTTAAAAAATTTCAAATAAATTGCCTTGAGAAAAAATTAATAAATAAATAACAGACCTAAGTAATGTATCGGATTTACTTGATCTTAGGTCTGTTATTTAATTTCCTGAAATTTTTTTATTAGGGTGGCTCAGACAGATTTTGCTGGGTGCAAATAGCCAAAACAGGATGGACCGGTTTTCTGAACTGGACCAAGGTGACCCATTTGACCCAGCGGGGTCTGACCCTATCCCAGCAACCGATCAGACCCAGACACAACAACCCAAATGCTTTTCAATTAAGTTGTGGTCCAATGGAAAATTTCAAATAAAACTGAAGGGTCCAATGCAGGCCTTAATAAAACTGAAGGGTCCAATGCACTAGCAGGTTCAACAAGCTAAACTAATCCCTATTTATTTTAAGAGCTGTTCTACATGGCGAGGAAACGAGCGAGGAAATGAGCGAGGGGAGGGAGGTGGCGGGGTGAGGACCGTTCACCTCCCTCGAGATGCGAGGGCAAAAATCGACGGAACGCATCCCGAGGGAGATGAACGGTCCCCACACTGCCACCTCCCTCCCCTCACTCGTTTCCTCGCCCACTTCCTCGACATTTAGAATTTCTGTTATTTTAATCAAGATCTGAACGAACGAACGAACGAACCAGATCTGAATGAAGTAGATGCAGATCTGATCGAAGCAGATCAATGACTCTGTGGCCCAATGGATAAGGCGCTTGTAAACGAACCAGCGATTCTGGGTTTGATCCCAACAAGGTCGTTTTTTTTTTTTTTTTTTTTGCAGCTCATTGCAGCATAATAAGTAATCACTTGATCGCTTATAATGTGTTCCTTAATCGCTTGATAGGACGAAGCATATCACAAATCACAGATCGTTTTTTTTATATTTTTTATATCACACATAGCATAAGTTGATTGCACTGCATCTATATGATCTTGATCCAATCAAACCCAACTGTCTCAAGACCGCAATTTTAAGACATGAATGAAGAATTAACCATAAAAACCTTCGACTGAACGATAAGCGAATCTTAAACTATCTATCCCAAACATCCAACTTCTTTGAACTACGTGATTTTCGTATGATAGATGGAATAGGAAAATAACAGTAAATAGGTAAATAACAGTTGGGTTTGATTCAGAGAGCATACTAATTAAAACCTTTATTTTGTGTCAAAAGTTCATCATAAATATCATAGTCTCTCAAAGAATCAATCATGGAGTAGGCTCTGATACCACTTGTAAGTTTTATCTATAAGAATAATATTCTACAGACACATATGTATGCTCCATATTGATTCAATGAGAAGAAAAACAATCAAGAATAAAGCGGAAGCGTACCTTGATCCATGATAGCACTTCAAAAAAGGGACGAGTCTTAGCCTTCCAGTTGATAACGTATGTTTTCTGTATATCTCTCTGTAGAAGGGAATTCCAGAAGAAACAAAATATACACACAACTGGGGACCATAACCTAATATTTATAACTGATTAGGTTATTAGTTATACTTACCAATTTCTAATTTGGTCCTTCATCAAATTAGAAATTGCTTAAGTGTATCTACACATTAAGTCCATGACTTTTAATACTCTAGTCCAACTAACCATATTAGATCACAATTCATTGGGCTATACTTTAAGCTTGCAATACACATTAAATACATATGTGTGCACATACATATTGAATTTTTCCAACAGTAGATGCTCGAGTGAGAGCCTAGCCAGTAGTCACCTGAGAGCTGGTCGTCATCAATAGAGTTGAATTCACTGCCAACAGGTGATCCAAGGAGCTAACCGTGGGCAAGGAGCATTTGGTCGCCATAGTATATATAGGTGCATCCTCTTGAGGAGTAGCATTGGAGGAGGGAGAAACCTGAGTGACAATCTGTTCCATGGATGAAGAGGAGACTGACTAGAAGGAGGTGGAAGATGCAGTAGCACTAAATGGAGCAGAAGAAGTATCAATATCCCAAGAGGCTTCCTGAGTACGCCTGTCTTTAGGTAGGCCCTAATAGGCTAAAAGCCTAGAAGAAGTTAGGCCAGATTGCTGAAATAAAGTTAAGAACAGGCCTGTAGCTAACAATCGTTGGAAAAGCCCACCTGCAAGCCCAAAATTAGACGGTCCAGGTCCATTCAAAGCAACCCATCTGAATGATCCGATGCTACCGACGTAGGAAACATATCTTGCAACTGACCACTGTTATTGAATTGATTGAATAGTTGGGCCGGGGCCCCACCTACTGAAGCCTCGTTTTGAGTGTGGAGAGCAGTGGAATGTTCCTTCACTTGCACTAAATCCGAGTGTGAGGACTCATTAATGGCTAATGAAAACTTGGAGAATTCCTTTCCTCTTCTATTACAATTCGATTTTTCGAGGAAACGAAAATCAATATATATATATATATAGAGAGAGGATTAGGATTACCCATTTTTTTCAAAATTTGGGATGTGAAAATTTAATAATAAAAATATTAAATAAATATTAACATGCAAAAAATTCTGACCAGGTTAACTCTTTGGAGATTATGTCTTACGAGAAAACCTCTCATATCACTGCCTCAATAACTTTCTAACTTGTGAAAGGCTAAGTGACTATGTTCCAATAAGAACATATCCAATAAGTGTAAACTTACTTGGGTCAGCGAGGTAGCTGGTATGAGTAAATCTCAATCTCTAATAAATGAAATAAGTTATCTAATTTAACATTAAAATTTCATAAATAACTAAATGACACTCAAAGACTTGTAGTTCCTCAACAAAGCAAACATTGCATACTAATAAGTTTATCATGTTTAAAATATACATTTATAACGCTAACAATGTGAAGGTTGAACATGATAAGTCCGACCTACAGAATTTGTTAGTAGACTTACTATCCTGCACGAAACAGTTAGAAACAAACGGATAAAGTTTTTGTGTTATCAATCCTCATAAATGCAATTTATTTTCAAACAACGATACAAATCGTAGCCATACTAGACTATTATTAAAATATCAACAAAACACATTTTCTACCTTTAAGAAGACATATAGTTCTCATTCCATTGTCGAATGAGCATTTAGTTTCTTCCTTTAAGGCAATCATGCACATACACGAAAATCTCGGTTCTTTTCCACAATCGCACTACCCTCCTTGTGCCGAACACACCTCACCCAAGTGTGTCTTCGAAACCACTCGGAACGTACATGACCCAAGTTGGCTGTCACATCGAGTGTCATGTCATCTCACCCGAAGTTCGATACATAGCAAGTATTTTCTAAATACTACATGTACTACCAAACTCACATGGAACGACGTACCCGATATGCAAACAAGTCTACATACCCAAAATCATATCACGCGTATACAAGCAAGTCTGTATACTAAAATAATTCTTTTTTTTTCACATTTTTTTCGGAGTTGTGGAAAAGAGCATAAAAAATCAATTAATCCACAAAAACACTTTTACGGTGACACTTTGTCAACCATAACAAATCAGCCACAATATTCACCCATTATATTGGAGAAACAAATAACAGTTTCATAATTACTAAGTCTCAAGTTCTACACTTCACAACATCACGCACACATCACTTATATCACACATCAAATGAAGCTCACACTTAGAATGCATTTGAAATAACCGTACACATATTGTCATAAAACGATTAAACTTTATTAATAAACAATAGACAATAAAGTTATATACATTACAATAAGACTAATCATCAAGCAAATTGGCAATTTCGCATTCCCCTACAACATGCTTAACTAATAACAACATTTACCTAAAACCTAAACTTAATTTGCAAACATTCATATACCACTACAAGAAAAAAGTAATTTAGCGGCGGGTATTTAGCGACGGTCTTGAAAAACCGCCGCTAAGTACTTTATTCAACGACGGTTTTTTAACCGTCGCACAATAGTATTATTTAATGACGGCTGTGGTTATTTGCGACTGTGTTAACCGTCGGCTCGGTCAAGGCTCAGCGTGGTGGCAATAAGATGCAGATGGGGTGCAACTAACATATCTGATTCTTTGAAAGATCTTAATAAAATCCAATGGTTGAGTTTTAGCCCCAAATTACAAACCTAACACAACCTAACCCCATTATCTCTTTCAGATCACACACAATTGATGCGATTTTAGAGGAGGGGGACGAAACGAAGGAGGAAGAAGGAAGAAGACGAAGGAGGACGAAGAAGTGATTGTGGTGAGTCTCTCTGTCTCTCTTCTCACTCTTTGGTTTGACTTTCTGCCTTTCTTCTCACTGTATATTTCCATTGATTCAGACTTTTTGATTATTGTGTATTCATGGGCTGCGACTTATTTGGCTACTATTACTACTGAGATGTTTATATCAAACATATGGTTACAACTTTGGGGTTGAACACTTGGGGGTTTGTTTTGTATAACAATTTGTTGCCATTGATGTTAGCACCATTGTTTTGGGTGTTAACTGGGGAGTATATTGAGTTGTTTGCAGCGATGGGGTCGAGTAGTTAATAAGTTCAACAGAGAGATCTGTTGAGGATAAAACACTAATTACATTGAGAAAGAAGCAAAGATACAGAGAACACAACGAGCAGCCAAAAGAAACAACAATTTGATATTTCAAATCTTGCATCATTGTGAGATTTTGGGGTAATAAATGCAAGAAAATAATGCAAGGTTTAATTCTCTAGTTAGTCCCTCAAAGATATGCTTCTGTTGTGAAATTCTTCTTTCCACTTATGTCTAGCCCCAGCTTGTTTATTCCTCAATAGAGGGCGAGATAAAAAATAAGATATTGATTCTATGGTTCGCCCTTTCTCTGACTACTTACAATACTTTCATTTAATATTAGTGGTTGATCAATTTTTATGTCATTTGTGTTATACAAATGAATTCAATAGATACCTGACAACACTCGAAATAATGCATAGGTATCATTCGACGGGAAGAGGTGGCAACAACTCTCGAGGGGAGACTCAGTGAGGATAGTAACTGGACCTTGATGCCATGGCCATCCTTGAACGATGTGTATACTTTGTACAGAATGTAAGTAAAATAAATAATTGTCATAATTAACAAAGGGATCCACTCCCACAATACGCAAGACCTGTGTATTCACTAAACATGTTTAGCATACATACAAAATGACGATATATGGCTGATATTCTTCTCGATGTTGTGGAATCCAAGCCCACACAAGCCAGTGCTGATGGTCTAGATTCAAGAAAGGACATATATATTCGCCTATGATAGGTTCGTTTTCATGATTTGATTTTCTGTGTTGCATCTTTGATTTGTTAAATTTGATTGGTTTGTGTACTTGTGTTAAGTTTGATGAAGAAATGGGTTTGAGGTTTTAGTGATAAAGATGTGGTTTTTATTAGATTTCAGGTGTGGATTTCAAGATCAAGTTGCTCACTATTGGGGAGAAGAAATCGAAGCTTTACCATTTGGAATACTGGTAATTTAGTGTGAATTATTTAACTTTTTTTCTTCCAATAATTATTTTGAATTTTCTTCCAATAATTAGTTTGAGATTGATCAGTATGAAGTTCAAAAAGAGACCGTTGGGAACTGGGAAGAAAAAAGAAATATGAAAAACAAAATAATAAACATAAAAAGTGGTTTTCTTCAGAAGATCATTATGGTAATATTCAATAAAATGTTCTCTATTTTTCTAGAGGTACAACACAAAAATCTTTACTGCCCTTCTTAACAACTGTTGTTCTGTTATGTTCTCTTCTCTTCATGCATGGTTGATGGTTGATATAATGCTCTCTCTGATATCATGTTAAATTATCAACTTCTCTAAAAACTTAAGTTTAAGGTTGGGGTCTATGGAGTTGGTGGAGCAGACTTCTAGTCTCAATAGTGACTGACAGATAGGAAAACCCCCATACACGACATGGCAATGGCATATGGATGTTAGTTGGGGTATAAAGTGGCTTTGTATGATTTGATTTAAGGTTCATTGTTAGGATTTTATATCTTCTTTTAAAAAAAATGAGGGTGCGGACGAATCATGATCTTGAATCTTAACGAGATGGGAATTCTAATAAGTGCTAGCTCAAGACTTGTGATAAATAGTATTCGAGCATAATTTTATCTAACGATCTTTTCGAATGTGTTTTTTGATCCTCTATAATTTGTTTCTCAAATTTTGCAGACTATAGCTTTGATTGCAGTAAGAGAAGGTGTTATTCAACTAGGTGCAGTTTACAAGGTTCTTTCTCCATCTCACTTTGTTACATACAATGTCAATTTATCAAGATAACAATTCTTGATTTTTGGTTCAAGTGGAACTCATTAATTTTCTTATTTGGTTTAGTTACGTTTCTTGTTCATGGTCTCAACCATTTTGTCAATCTTGTGGTACATGCCTTGAGATGCTTGTCATTGTCGATGACATAATTGGATACGAAATGATCTCTATCGAAATTCTATCTTGTGACATCATCAACTTTTGAGATTACATCAACATGAATCTCAAACTTCAATGACTTCCCTCATTGTGAAAAAAGAATATTAGGCTAATATCATTTTTATGTTTAAAAAGTTTTGTTGCTCTGAAAAAGTTTGTTTCCTTTGTTCCACATTCATTTACATAACCCAATAGACTACAAGTTACAATGTGTGTGCTTAAAAGTTTCTTATGTTCTTTAAGGTGATGGAAGACCTGAATTACATTGTTTCATTGAGAAAGAAGTTCAGTTATCTCAAAAGCATTCCTGGCGTCTTCCTACCCCACCCATCATCTTCTGCATTCCCTGTTACGTTTGCCTCTTTTTTATGTAAATGAAATCCAAATCTGAAAGTATTTTCTTGTCCTTTCTTGCAGTGCGCACACTGATTGCATCATTACAGAAGACAGGGATGTCGCAGAAATCTTCCTACATCAGGTTGACAGGTATGTGTTTTTAGTATGTGAGTGGTTGTAGATTCCTAGTGATGTCATTGACGATATGATTTGCATGTAATTCTTGTGCTAACTTCACTTGCTAGAAGATTGGGGTGTATTGCTTGAATTGGAAGAAAAGGTGCCTAATTCAGTTCTGCTCCCAAAATCAGAAGCTTTTTGAATCTCTGGGTGAGTATTTTTTCCATTGGTTTGGCTCCATTTTTGTTTAATTCTGTGTTATATGTTTCCTTATAGTATGTTTTTGTTGTGATACATTCAAAGAAGATTAATTTAGTATGGATTGAAGTTACTTGCAATTCATGGATTGAGTCTGAGGATTAAACGTTTACTGCTGAATTCATGTTTGACTTTGGTGTCAAAGACAAGTGGATTTGCACAATCTTAATCCACTTCAAATAGTATTTTATTTTTATTTGATGCTATATATAGAGAAAACTTTTATCATTTGGATGCCATTAATGATGGCTGTCTAGTAAGAATTATTATTGAGTTAGTCTCCCTGTTTGAATAACTATAAGGGGCTCTTAATTCAAACTATGTATTTGGATGACCTTTTTCTTTGGTTTGCTTGTAGTTTATTTATTCATTTATTTTTTGAAGCACCATTTGTTACTGTTCATGGTAGAAACCAATTCTGCTGCCAGAAACTTAATTCCACGAAGGACTGGCACAACACAGGAAGCATCTCTTATATGGTGTAATCAATTCTCAGTTTGTAAATCCCTTTTTACTGTCCATCCAAGCTAAACACGTTTTATTATCAGCATTGAATAACTATGGAGTTTGTAGTTTGTAGCCCAAATTTTACAAAACAGGTGAGAGGGTTTGACAAAATGAAAATGGGATCTAATACCTTGTGCAATTTCATAAAACCAGAGACTAGTTTTGTGGTGGCTGGTTGCAACTACAAGGCAGATGAATTCCCAATATTTGTTCTTTTCTGGGGAATCTCATCAATTGACTTCTATAAAGAAATAGTGCACTTTGAGGGTTAATATATCTTTTTTACCTGATTTGTTTGCTCTGAAAGTTGTTGAACCATGACGATTGTAGGAAGCCTTTTGTTTTTTTAACTGAATGGAGATTTCTTATTATGAACTTGTTATTTTGATGTTGTTTCATTTCAGTTTTGTTGTTATCATCTTTGTTGGCTCCCTTTTGCTTGAATTTCTAATTCATATTTGGGTGTATGGTGTCAAAAAAAAAATTATATATTTTTATTATTATTTATGGGTGTATCAATTTATTTTCCTGCAATTCAGGAAAAAAAGAAAAGAAAAGAAAAGAAAAAGGAATCATTATCTTGGCTTAAATTTGAGTGATTCAATTGACAATAGTAAAGATTGCTAGTACAGCTTTCATGCTTGATTAGGATTTGTGTTACATATTCAATCCATACGTCCTATAGAGTTCAAACTTAGCACACATCTAGTTTACAATAGGATTTTTGCCTAAAGACTAATTCAAAGCGTCACTGTTTTTTTACTTTTTGTTGATATGGCAAGGACATCAGCAGGTGTAGATTTGCCATCCCGTCCTAGGATTTGCTATCCCGTCCTCAACTGTCAATTGATCCAATTTGGCAAAGTAAGTCATTTAGTTTGTCCTTTTCATTTGAAATGTTTTCAACTATGCAATTTCTTTTCTTTCCATTGATCAGTGAAGGAGATGACAAGGAATGGTATTGACTAAGAAAATTTGATTCTGTCCATGCCTTGAGTTTCTTGGAATTGGTGTTTTGCTTAGATCAGTTATTTATTTCTTGTTTTTTGCTTTAACAGTTTTTTGGCTGCCACTTGACATACAATTGTTTGTAAATTGTCAGACTTCAAGGGCATTCTATTCCAGGCCTTTCTGATGAGCAATCTTAAGACTAAACTTAGATAGCTTAATCTTGGCCAGCAGCTTACTGATGAGCTCAATGTCGGTGAGGCCGTGTAGACAACGCCCCTGAGACAACCATTGTACAACTTCGATTTTGGTTGTTAGATGTAACAATTTGTAACAATTTTAATTTGTATTTTTCTTCTGGACCATGTATAATATTGATTTTGAAATGAAATTAAAGTTCCCCTTAATGTATGATGATGGTATCATATGAGTTCAGTTTAGTGTCGTTTATATTTGATTTTTGATTTGAATCTAAAAGTTGTAGTGCATATGTTGGATAGATTATCTGCACCCAATGAAAAGAAAACACTACAGGTTGAAAAATGTGATTTTTATATGGTAAAAAAATTTGAATTATCAAAGGGAGTTTAGCGGCGGTTGCTAATCGTCGCTAAAAGGCAAAATGTTGGATTGTTCATCGAATTTTGTCGACGGTTTATAACCGTTGCTATATAGTATTTAGCGACGGTTATAAACGTCGCTACATTGAACTGTCGCTATATAGTATTTAGCGACGGTTATGCCAGCGGTTGCTTAAAACCGTCGCGAAATGACCTAGTGATGCCTTTATTAGCGGCGGTTGGGCAAGCGTCGATGTATTACCTTTAGCCACCGTCGCTAAATTACTGTTTTCTTGTAGTGTACATTTAGCCACCTCGAACCAACTCTAACCACATAATTCATTTACAATCAAGCATGTACCAGAAATAATCTAACAATAACATCTATCACAAAATTATCAATTACTCTAAGGCATTCATGTATTGTATTTTTTAAGGCAAAAAAAAAAAAAACGAAAATTACTCACAAATGCAAGTATGTGAGAAAAGCATTCAAAAACAGCCGAATAGTCAAATCTCTGCAAAACTAAAAATAACAGAAAAAGGTAAACATCCGAATCCATCTACCATACACGAACATGTGTTCACAACCTTGAATCATAAGCCACGATAAAAACACCAAAACCCCCCACCAAACTCGAACCCACATCACCCTACTAAATTCGTGACTCACACAAACATCACCACCACCTCTTCATTCTTTTATTATTATTACTTATTTATTTCTTTTATTTTTTTTCCTCTTACTGTTTGTGTTTTCTTTTTCCTATTTAATTATTACACACCATCTTCTCTCTATCATGTCTCCCTAGCATTTATTTGTTTTTTTCTCTCCCCACATATTTCTTTAAGTGTGTATTCCTTTTACAAACTCTCCAACCACCTGATGTAACTTTCATGTTCTCTATCTATGTTTAAGACCTACATGCAAAATTGACGAAATATGTGGAGAAAAAAAATGAGATAGAAACAATAAGACTTTGGGTTTGGGGATGATTAATGAGATGTGATTTTTGGAATTTTTAAACACTTATAATTGAAAGGTCTTCTCATACCCTGGTGAAAAAATGTTGTGTACAAGATATGATTTTCTATATATTCAATTAAATATTGATTTGCTATTGTCATGACTTTAATTATTATTTTATTTGACTTCACACTCATCTCTTCGAAACATCACAAAAGGAAAACTTCATAGGGATTTCATTGATTTTATCTACCCCTTGTTGTCATATTGCTTTGACAATATGAGAAATACCATTGACAATAATTATAGGCGGTCTATGGATGCCAAAATATCATTGTACGGGTAGGCTATGGCTGAAAATTTCAAACTCCTAATAAAGTCATCATGAGGGCATACAAGCTCTTATTGAACATTGACCATTTGCAATAATTGCAGCATGCATACTGAAACAAAAAGATAAAATAGAGAGGTCGAACAAGAAGAAAATAAATAAATAATAATAATAGAGTTTTTACTCACAATTTTTTAGAATCTTAATGTTGAAGCAAAGTTTTTCCTCTATCGCCTCCTTTTCTTCTACGTAAGTTTTTCTTTTTCTCTGTGAGTATCCAAAGAGAGAAAGGGGCTAGGTTTCTTTTAAAAGAGTTTTTTTAATTAAGGTTTTACTAGCTTTAGCTAAACACACCCACCACTCCTCTTTTACCCACCACCAACCTGAACCTAGGTCCCAAATTTATATCATAAAGTATTTACATATTTGTAAGTATTACCAATTAATAAATATTACTAATTACTAAAATAGTAACATTATATTGGCAAGTGATTTGGCGGGTATTACATCTCCGTTGACCAATTGAGGACTTCGAATCTTGAGGCTCAACTGCTTCCTTGTCAGAAACAATAGTAACATCTTCACCAAGACGGAATTGTTGAAGCTACAACAGGAGTGTCACCAGTCTGAGCGATCATATTCGTCACGAAAACAACACCAAAAGAATGAGTTGTGGGTGCAGCCGAACATGACCTTCTCGCGCCATGACCATTATTTGAATTGCATCAGAGCAGGGGAGGTTGAGAGTGCTTGAGACGAGGTTGAGTCTTCATCTGAGAAGGAGACCCCAAAAAAAAGCCTTGATTGACTTTTGATACGAGCTTTTCTAGTTAAAGGAAGTGAGACCGAGGACAGAGGACGCCCTGGTTCAAGATGGCTAATGGTTTCATAATACAGAGAACAGTGGCGACCAAAGACATGGCTAACCAATCCACAACAAAAGCAGAAGGTGGGAGGATCTTCATAACAAAAATGCACCATATATTGTCTTTTGTTTTGGACCCCGAAATCAGTCTCCATGGAACATGGAAAAGCTTTGTTAATATTTAACCAGACTTTAAACCTGATATAGGGGAGACTAAGATTTGCAATAGATTCATAATCTATCTCCATGAGGTCCCCAATGCTGGAAGCTAACAATTCTATATTAAAAGTTTCAAATTTATTTGCTGGAAACTCGTGTATACAAATCCAACATAGGACTTCAGAAAAATCCACGCTGAAATAGTCCTTTTGGCAAGGTTTAATAACAATTAACCAACCAAATAAAACCCATGGCCAAGATAACAAAACCTTCATTAGATCAGACACATCTGTGAATTGCACTAGATAATAAGTATTCTCCATATCCCATTTACGATCTAAGTTTTCAACATGGAAAGTGTTGGACGTCTCCCATTAAGCAGCCATCCTAATTGTGAAAACCTCCTGGCAATGACGTTGATGATGGCA
Source organism: Berberis vulgaris (assembly GCA_963556465.1). Classification (NCBI taxonomy): domain Eukaryota; kingdom Viridiplantae; phylum Streptophyta; class Magnoliopsida; order Ranunculales; family Berberidaceae; genus Berberis; species Berberis vulgaris. The sequence goes on from OY747133.1 coordinate 30,890,128, forward strand.
GTATTTTGCAACTATACGAAGTTGCACATCTTCGTGAGATCGATTAGTTCGACGGGTGAAAGAAGGAGTAGGTACAGTCATGTTTCGTTTTAGTTGAGAATCAAGGTGGTGAATGTTGTTTTGAATAATTTGTGGACGAGATGGGCTAGGCTGTATTGTTGATTAATTATGGTGAGGTTGGGGGCATTGAGGCTGTTGAGAAGTTGCAGTAGAAGAAGTAGGTAGATGGGGGGTGGACAGTGACGGAGCTAGAATTTTAATTGAAGGGGGACAAAGTGATGAATCATAGTTAATTAATGATAGTGTAATAACTAATTACTTTAACATCATTCCCATAATGATGGTGTTTTCCCCAAATCAAACTTTGTTGCTCAGCATCTTAGACTAGCCATCTCTTATAAGGTATTGTTTTTTTAAATATTTGAACAATACATAAATAACACCAATTGTTAAACAAAACTTCATCTAATCTATGGGAGAAGAAAATCGATTCATTTAATTGGATTATTTGCGATTTTCCCCTATTAAAAATAGCTAATTGGATATTACCCCATCATTATTTGCTCACATTGATTATCAAAATACTCTTCAAACAATAACCCACAGATGAACTTCGAGATACAAACATATATTTTGAGGAAAAATTAATGGATCAAATTTTTTTATGTATCCCAAAAAAATGAAATGAACAAAATACAAAATTAAACCTCAAGATATGAATTAATCTAAAAAAAATACTAAAACATACCTCATCATCAAAACATACGATAGAGGTTGGGGTTGCTAATTAATGGTGATGGTGAAAAAATAAAATAAATCAAGTGGAAAGGGAGGAAGAGGAAGAGAGGAGGATGCGGGGTGATTATCAGCTTCGCAATAAACAAATAGAAAAGCAGAAAAGGATAAAGGAATGGAGCAGGATCATCGGCGTCGTAGAGAAAATAGGGGGAGAGAAAGGGTGGGGTGGGGCAGCGTCAGATGGTGGGAAAATCGTAAATAATAAAAAAAAAAATCAAAATTCAGTATGGGCGCAGATCCGTGCCTGGGGTGGGAATCATGATTGTTGATATTGAGTGTGAGGCGGTGGGAAGAGAAGCAAGGGAGGAGACAAAAAAATCCATGAGTATAGCACTGAAACAGAAGTGAGATCTATGTATAATGACAGTGTTGCAAGATGAAGGTTGTGTAGTTTGCATAAAAGTTTGAGGGGAAGTGGTGGTTGGGTTAGTAGATCTGGGAATAGTTAATGAAATATTTGAGGAGTAATTAGAGGTAGTTGAAAAAGGAGGAGGATTATTCATGGTAGAGAGAGTTGGTGTGATATGAAAGGGCGGCGAGAACAACAGAGTGATGGAGGAGAAGAGGCGTGGCTTGGTGATTTAAGGTAGTGTAATGATTTGCTTGGGAGGAAGAGCAACCATACTGCATTGAGACCTGCAAGAAAAGAAAGAAATATGAAGAAACATAATGGATCTTTCAATAACTTAAGCAAGAACGAATAAGGATGATAGCTCAAGAAGAAGGAAAGTGGAGGAAGAAAGGGCCAAAGAAGAAGAAGTTGAAGACGATTAAGGAAAAAAGGATAATAGATGAAAGAAAAAAGAGTTTGGTTCAGTGTGACTATCTTAGGTTAACTTTTTCACTAATAGTAACCTGAATCTTAGTTCACATATTCTTAAGTCACCACGCAACACTAAAAAGCCACGTGTTGCCTCATCCGCGTGTCCTGTATGTCCATCGTGTCTGGTAGGCCCTTATGGAACTCTGTCGTCACATGCTTATCATTTGGGCTTTGGGCGACCCTCCCTTTCTCCGCTTTATTTCTTTCCCTGATCCAACTTTTCCTGGGTATCTATTAAGCTTGGCCCATCATTGTTTTTGAGTTTATTTCCCCCTCATTACTCTAATAGATGGCTTGAGTGAGCAAAATATCATTGATCTTACTCAAGAAATGACAATGTTGGCATCTGCGATCATCACAGTGACAACAAACATGATAACCAAATAGCCCAAATTATTATCGCTGGCTTTACTGGTCAACTCAAAGGCTGGTGGGATAATTATCTCACTCCAGTAGATCTACAACAGATATTATTATATGTTAAAATTGATCATACTAGACAACCTATCAAAACAGAACAAGGAACTTCAATTCCTGATGCTGTAGCAACCTTGATATTTGCCATCCTAAAACATTTTATTGGAGATCCTACTCAATTCCAGGAAAAATCCAAAGAGCTTCTTATGACCCTTAGATGTCCTTGTCTCAGTGATTTTTGTTGGTATAAAGATATTTTCATTAACAAAGATATGCCTCACACTGAGGATAACAACTCAATCTGGAAAAAAAAATTTCTTTCTGGTCTTCCTCCTACCTTTGCTAAAATTGTTCGTAACAAACTAAAAGCTTAGTTCAATGGAGTCATTCTATTTGATAGACTTACGTTTGGTGATATTATTGCTAAGATCAACAAATTGCATTACAACTATGCAATGACCTTCAACTCAAAGCCCAACTCAAACGCTAGAATATGACAAGTCACAAAGAACTTGGATCATCCTGTCAACAGTATGGCTATGAGCCTATTAAAGCACCTTCCTGCAAATCTAGACAAAAATACAGATCACACCCATCATGTGCATCCAAGCCTTACAACCGTCGTTCAGGCCCAAAACCCTACAAGCCTCGCACAAATTATTGTGTTAAGCCTAAACGTCACCACACTAACAGACCTTATCATAAAAAACCTCAACAACCAGGCCCATCTACAATGCAGTCCATTTGTTTCAAATGTGGCAAGCCTGATCATTATGCCAAAAATTGTAGATTGCCTAAAAAAATTAGAGAAATCAAAGGCCTAGATGAATTAAATCATATGTTATTTAATCTGCTGATTAATTCTCAAACATCTGATAATTCTAAAACCAATTCGGATGATTCTTCTGATGATCCCCAGATTTATCAGTTAGAACCATCTTCTAACTCCTCTAATGAGGAAGATCATCAAAATGTTAATGCTTGCTTTTGCAACACATTAACATGTATCAATATGTTATCAAAAAATAAAGAAGTCAGTCTTCTTCTAGATTTTGTTGATCATATTGATGATCCTAAACTCAAACATGAGTATCTCACTCATATCAAACAATCTATCTCAACAAAGGAAATTCCTGATATCAATAAACCATTTTACAATCATCAGGAAATTCTAACTCGTTTCAAATCTACAACACAACAACCTGTGTCTTTACAAGTTTTACATACAGAAATCAATTTAATAAAACGAGATATCCATCACTCAAACAGAATTAGTCACAATTTGAACAAGAACTTGTGACTCTCCAAACTCACAAAATTAGTAACCCTTCAACCTCTTCTCATATCCCTGAAGAACATGAACCCCAATTTCTTCAAATGATTAATCAAATTAAATTCCACAAATGGTATATACAAATTTCACTTGTAATAAACAAATAATATACCATTAACACAACTGCATTAGTTGACTCTGAAGCTGATCTCAATTGTGTCTCTGAAGGATTAATACATTTTAAATACTTTGAGAAAACCAAATAACAATTATATGCAGCCAATAAAGAACCATTACAAGTAAATTACAAATTATCCGAGACACATATCTGTCACAATAAGTTTTGTATCAAACAAGACTTTCTATTAGTAAAAAATATGGGCCAAGAAATAATTCTTAGAGCCCCATTCTTCACTATAATTTACTCCTTTTATGTAACTGAAAATGGTATTCATACTAATATACTTGGTGAAGATTTAATCTTCCATTTTCTTCTCAAACCTAAAATAGCAGATTTAAATCTGCTCAAAACACACAATCTGTTTGTAAACATAATCCACACACTACATCAAAAATACCCATCAGCAACGGTTTGGGACCATGGGGGTAACCTATTGTCACGGCTTAGAGGCCTGGCCATTTGAGGCGTCGCTAAATCACCATTGACGGCTATAAATCGTGGCAACACTTATTAGCAACGGTTTTATGGTCGAGGACGCTTGATTATTTTCTGCATTTAGCCACAATTTAGCCACGGCTACCCGGCATGGCTAGAAGCGCCACGTTCCCTAACCGTGGCAACATTTATCAATTATTTTGAATGCCTTTGGTCTCACAGCCGTTGTAAGCATGAAGGACCATGGGTTTAAGCCGTGGCACGCATGAAGTAACACGGTTTTAAGCCGTTGCCAGTAAAAAAAATTCAAAAAAAAAAAGAAATCTGGTTTGTTGCGAGGGTTTGAAATCGTTGCAAATTAATATAATAAAAAAATTACATTTTTTGTCGTTGCAGCAAAATCACAGCCCCACACCTGCAAAATTAATCCTTACTAAGATCGACCAGACACTTGCCATGTGGCGTGTACCCGTGCCTACGACACGGCTACCGTGTCATGCCTCTGGCACGAATAGGATTCCACAAACTATATGCTAGATAAATACAAAATCAACCGTAAAATGGAACCTTGGAATTGCATTCAAATGAAGCCAAGTATCTATTAAATTCACATTTTGCACCAACAAGATACAAATATTATCAAAAAAATAACTTCTTAGGCAATTAAGCCTAGATGTGTATAAGAAGCGAAGCTTTGTGACCACCTAAAAGAATGATAACAATAATGATAATAACTTATTACCTGGAATCATTTTTGAAGATTTTGCCAAGACCTGCAAGCAATGCAAGGCAACGAGACTAACATCAGGTATAATTAATTCATAGGGCTACAACAACTCCGACATAGCACAATATTTGTGAAAAGAAGAATAATCAAATTTTGTATATTGAACTGTCAATCATTTTGAATTCACTCAGCTTTGTTTGAACTACACATGAAACATATAAATGCAGCAAATTAAATCCTGGGTTCTGTTTTAAATTGTTTATAGGTAGGGTGTTTGCCTGACAAGCTCCGAGCTTATCAATGCTTATCCACTTAATAAGCTGCAACTGCCTAAAAAACTTCCCTTCATGGTCATACAACTGGATGGTAAAAGGTAAAGTGCGATAATGAAATTCAGAAAGTTCATCATGCCTGAGCAGGGTAACTGATGTACTTCAAAGCTTCAATCCCCATGGCTGGACCAATTGTGTTAGTAATGCCAGTACTCCAATAGCTCCACCATGGAGCACCACCACTGCTACTTCTCGACCAAAGCTTTAACACTGCTCGAGAAAACAACAAAGTGAAATATTGTTTTAAGCTTGAACAACTAAGACTATCTTGTTACCGAAGTGAGAGAAGATCAAAAGATTCAATAAAGTTGACTTACTTATAAATGACCAGATCAAACAAACTACATTTTGTGCAAGGCTAAAAAATGAAAGATGCTCAAAGTGTTTTCCATCAGCGCCAAATTTCTTGGTTGACCTGGAATATATACGTGTCAGAATACCCACCTATCAATCAATATACAATTCCACACAACTAGCTTACAAAAAAATAATAATAATCTACATCAAAGTCAATGATTTCTCATATTAAGTTTTCTAATTTCTTCCATCAATTGTCGCACTGAGTTATCTAAAAAACATTTCTTAAGCACTTACTTAAAAGGAAAAAAAAATCATGGATAGTAGCATTTTCTTGGCTTTGGACTTTTTTTGTCACTGAAAACTACCATTGTGGATGGCTTCATCCTCTTAGAATTTGATTACTTAGATTGGTGCAGTATATGTGTAGCCTATTAAAAGATACAAATATTTTCAAACAAAAAAATATTGTAGTTATAAAACACAAGTTAATGATCATCCTATATTACATGTGATGGTATGAACGTACTTTTCATAATAGCTGTAATAAGCTTCACAATGACATCCGTCTCAAATTTAGTTCTGATGAACTTATTGTTGAAGGAAATGCGCATAATAAGGAGCTATTTATCATTTAGGACCATATGCATGAACCAGAATCGTTTAAATTTATCACTTAGGCACGAGCTGAGCTCACCTAAAATAGCTAGCCAATACTTCCTTTATGGCTAATAAAATAGATTACTATAGAGAGGAAGAAAAAAAAAACTATATGGCTGCAATGCGCGAGTTTTTTTACGAACGTCCCCTAAGGATGGCTTAGCTAACTAGATAAGAATGTCACTACCATGAGGATGAAATTTCAACAACACATCATACTGAAGACTATATTAGAATATATGACTGCTGTTACACAAACTGATGTTGCTTTTGACTTCAATCATCCATGGGTATGGTAATAGCTATAAATGCTTAACTTGCTAAGCACGATCTGAACGACATAGGTAGTTGATGTGGCAGATTGGATAATAGACAACAATCTTGAAAATAATATGTAGGAACAAAGTTGTTCATCGACAGTATTCAGTGTACATGTCTGAGGACTTAGCATCAAGATAACATTAGATAGAAGGGTTAATCAGGAATACCAGAGATGCTATCTGAACTTGTGGGTCAGAATGAGAAAATGTTTGCTCAGGGATTTTCAACATTTCATTAACCAGGTGTCGGTTCTTCATAGCATAGGATCCAAGTAAGCGAATGAACCATCCCCATGCTTGGACGGTTTGAATTTTTCTTCCACGGTCTTTTACCATTTCCTTCATCTCTGAAAGAAATCTTTTCTTAATATCTGTAACAAGACCCTGTTCAAATAAAATGAAACATGCTTAGAAAACATAAATCATTGACCAAACATCTAGTAATAAAATACATGCTCATTCAATCAGGTATGATCAGATGTCTTTGAGTCAAAGGAGAATATAGCCATGAAGTTCTGAGGGAGAAAATTCTAAGTCGCTTATGTGACGAGCTTGCATTTAACAGGGATGGCAGTTAAGAAGAATTCTAGAGAATATCCCAAGGTGGTTATTGGTTCACCTTTAGTGGCACCTTATATGTCGAAGATTGTTAGAACATTAGCTAGGCATATTTCTTGATTCCAGTGGATGGCTATAATGGATTGATAGCATAGCATGGAGGCATTTCCATTTAATGGGATGACGTGGAAGGCATGATCATGGCACATGGTTCAAAGTATGAATTCAAGCAAGTGTTGGCTTCAGGACTGAAAAAAGGTCAGCTAGCAATCGCTGGAATGAGCATAAGGATTAGTTGATGCGCTTGGACTACTGGTTCGCACTTGGTGCAGAAGAAGTTTTAGAGGCATTTTTGTGGTACGATCTGCTTCAAGTTTCAATTTTATGTTGTTGGAAGTGGGAAGATGCTTAGCATGTACTCAAGGGACAGGTAGTTCAAAACTTTCGACAGCTATCTTTGTGCTAAGAACAATTGGACAGAATTTACCCTAGTTCATAGTATACGAAAGGATTCTTGCCGAATACAAACTTTCCAATTTTACTCAAGTGTTGCAAGATGACAAGACACACAGATAAAGCATGCCTTTCTTCCTTGTGGTGGTTCAATTATTTTATCTCACAGCTACTTAATTGAAGTGCATTTTTAGGGGATATCAGTGTCTGGTGAACAAGTATCCTTGCAGGTGTCATTTTGGAACGACCATCATAACACTATGCAGGTACCATGGTTTGATGATGTTTTGTTTGCTAGAACTGAGTGGATGAGTGATCAACATGTGCACGCTCAATGGAAGCAAGTTGAAATGGTGATCCTAACGACTTTCAAGTATGTGACATCTGATTAAGCAAGGAGTAAACCTCAAGGTGAATGCTGATTTTACATTCAACGGAGATTGAAATGCCACACCTCGCATATATAGGCAAGGAAAATCAGCTGCTATAATATGTTATCCCTTGTTTAGAATTTTCTGCTTTTCATTCCTAGATTTGCAAACTTCATAACTTTCGATCCATAAGTTGGATTTCCGTATACATGAAAACTCTTGAGAAGATCTATAACATGAAATCCACAACACTTTCGGCACAAATATAAAAACATTGGTTATTCTTTTACATGGTAATCATGATGTACAACTTAACTAGTTTATAGTTCATTCAGAAAATATAAATTTATTTTAGTCAATGCATTAGGTAAGGAACATATACGACTTAAATAGATGCCATGCACACGTGCATCACTAGTAAGTAATGATAGGAAGCATTCAACAAGTTTCAGACATAAAAGGAAAAACTATGAGGAATACCTTAGAAAGAACCAAAGGAGGAGGAAGTAAAACATATCTTATCTTCAGAAAGCATCTTTCTGCCATATCCCTTTCCCTTTTATCAATGCTAAGAAGTCTTTTATATATCACAGGAGCCTACATATTTGATGTCTCTCTCATCTTTTGACTTAGTTGAGCAACCAACTTTATCACAGCCTACAAAGACAACCAAAAAATTAGAAGACATCAATAAAAACATGCCAACTGGGATGTTGTTATTTCAATTGATGGACAGAACTTATTAAGCGAACTTTAAGTCACTAAAAGGAGGTCTTTTTTGGAAGGTATTGGGTTCAGTGAGTAGTCAATAAATGCCTAATTCAAGGCTGTGCAATCATGTACTTCAGTTTGCTCACTGATAGAGTTATATTTAGTACCTGTGGTTATGCAGTCATTTTTTCTCAGAAAGAATGTTTAAATTTATTCATTGGATGTGATAACATGTCTGAGGCGCCGAGACAGACCTGTATAGCACAACTTAACTGTAGCATGCACAAGATGATGGAATGGAGGAGGTTTTTGGTATGGTACAGAAAATCCCAAGTTGGGGTATTTCAAAAAGTCGATGAACCTGATTATACGCAGTTGAATCAACTTTAGAAACGTCATTTACTACTATTGAACTAGCAGAACATTAGTTGGAGGGAACGGAAATTAGAAAAGTTGAAGATACTCTTTTGTTTTCTTAAACCTAATTGACAGGAAACTTTGTTAGTTTTGTGACTTGTCTTTTGTTACATATTGAATTATCTTAAACAAACATCAATAACATAGTCAGTTTTAAAGGTCAAGGGCATGTGGCTCTTTCATTCCTATGCATTCTAATGGTTTGGAGAGAGCATCAATCTTCCATATGTAGAATGCATTACCAAATATCAATTTATCTTTTCCTCCTAATTTTTCAATATCATTTTCTTTTCTTTTCCTTCATTCCCTTCCTTTTTTCTCTAATGGTTGGACGGATTTTTTCTTGCAAGTCTCATGTAAGATATTTTCACAAGCTACGTGTAACTGAATCCAGTAACTTGAGACTTTTGTTACCTAAACCAACATGTGACCAACAATTTTCTACACCCTTTCCTTTCCTTTACTATTCCCCTTCTCTAACAAGTGATAACTACAGGTGACTTTAACAATACTAGCAAGGGCACTTTCAACAAAAAATTCAGCACGAGATAACACACTAACAAGTAACAAGTAACCATTGAATGCTAAATATGCAAAAAAAAAAAAAAAAATATGGCTGCAATGCACGCGTTTTTTTACGAACATCCCCTAAGAATGGCTTAGCTAACTAGATAAGAATGTCACTACCATAAGGATGAAATTTCAACAACACATCTTTTTTACCTTTCCTAGTCCTTCATCCTTGTCAACCAAGGTTGGTGGTCTTCCTCTCCCTCCAGAAACCTCAACTTGGAGAGATGAGCATGTTAGGCAATGAAAATTTCTCACAATTTATAAGTATGCTTCAACAGAATATGCTAGAAGCCTCACCAGAGCTATTTCCCATGATAAGGCACCAACATTTTGAGCATGCTTATCTTGTTCCTCAATGGTAGGATACTTATCCAAATAGTCCTTCTTAAGATCTGCCTTGAACCTTCTAAAATATTCTGGCATTTTCAAATGCACACTCCTTTTCACATAATTTGGGATGTCGTATTCACGCTGCAAATAAGCCATTGAGATATAAGTTGACAATAAAATAAAACATTATGAAAATCAATGATGTAAAATCTCACCTTGAGGGCATTCCACACATCCTCTTTGTAGTTGTCAGTAACATGGTGCCAACCCTTGAATTTGATGGGCACAAGTAGGGGTGGGAATCCCATCCGGCGATCCCGATCCCGTCCCGTCCTGATTTTTCCGGGTCTTAATGGAATTGAATAATTTCATCCCGATCCCGTCCCGTCTCGATCTAGAGATGGGATGAAGATTTTCAATCCCGCCAATCCCGTCCCGTCCCGAGTTATTTTTTTAATATTTATTATTAATATTTTTATTTGTTTATTTGTTTTTATTCATATAAACTTACAGATGACTGACAGAAACTCATGGTGTTTGCAGTGGTAACATAAATGTTACTTCAAGAAATAAAGATTCATTAAGCAAGAGAAAGATAACAGATTGTTGCTTGGATTCCCAATAAAAGTCTCCAATTATTTAACTTCCAAATATTGATAATACCCAGGTGAAGATGAAAAATGACAATTAACTGAGTAATACATATTCAAAAGGGAACATTCAAGGGCGGAGCCAAGAATTTGAGATGCCACGGGCTGTAAAAATAAATTTTTTTAATTACAATATATATATTGATGGTAAACCATTATGAATATGTTAGAGCATCACCAATAGGTCTATATTTCTTCCCTAACAAAAGATGAAATGTCATTTTGTCAAGGAACCATGAATTTTGTTTCCTACAGTAATGAAATTGTAAAATCAGTTGGGAGGCCATCACAACAACACAATACTCTTAGTGGGTCCCATTTATCATGTCATTTATCCCGTCCCGTCTCGTCTCGAACCCGTTTGGGATGGGACGAGGTCAGGATGAGGTTTTTCCCATCTCGTCTCGTCCCGTGCCCACCCCTAGGCACAAGTGTTTCAACAAGCCTTCCAAAGCGTTTATTGAAATTTCTAGCACCAGGTTCAACTGCTAAACCATGGACATTGAACTTTATGGTCTTTTTAACTTCACTGTCATCATTTGTAGATGTAGTGACATCATTGGTAGAGAGATTGCCGCGAGTACTACCCATTTCTATCAATGACATTATAGATATTAACCATTATCAAACAAAAAGATATAAGAAACAACTATATACACTGCATTTATAGATAGTTTCCTTCCACAACATGTCACCACAAATAGATTTTTATAAAGCATTGGAAAAGCCAATCTGAATACTTAGCTACAAAGCTTCCCTTTCCCAACTCAAAAGTCAAAATAAGAAACAAAGACAAAATAATTGGTCTCAACCAAAGAGGATGACTAAAATAGCATTAGAAATGCATCAAAAAATATTGTAGCATAGTCAATTAAAATTCCAGTTAGCTCTTTAGGTTGGGGTTGTCTTTCAAGATGTTTTGATAAATAGTGGGAGGTTCCTTTTTATCGACAACTATAAGCATTACTTAGATTTCCACGTGGGTTAAAACCATCAGTCGATATTGCAAGTCTCAAATTCCTACTATCAGAGGCAAACTCTGGCCATCTCATATTTGTTGAAGTCCATTGTGCTGAATCACATGGATGTCTCATCAAATTTCCATCTGAACAAGCATCCTTGTGCCAAGTCATTTCTTCACCAATCCACGGTATGCTAAAAAATCTTTTCAACGTTGGAATCAATGGAAAATACTTTACAACCTTCTTAGCTTCTTTCCTGTATACCTTGCCAGACTCGTTGTCATCGTCATCCACATAAACCTTATACCTACCAGAACCACATTTTGGACAAGTAACTAGACCCTCATATTCTTTCCAATAGAGTATGCATCCATTGGCACATGCATGTATTGTCTTACATTCCATCCCCATATCTTTAATTGTGTTTTTCATGTTTGGGTAGTTATTTGGAAAATTACAATCATCCGACAATAAGGTTTTTAGCCATTTTAACAACATCGTCACACTATTACCACTCCAACAAAAACGAGTCTTGAAATTATGCAATTCAATAATGGAGGACAACGTGGCCTTATCCTTAGGACACCCATTGTACAAAGGCACAATCGCTTTTTCCTTATACTTTTGATACTTTTTGTTCATAACTGTCTCAGGTTCACAAGAAAGTTCCAGACCACCTTCTGGATTACCGCCAAAACATTCTTTGATGGTGTCATTCAAGTCATTTATCCCATCATCAGCCTCCACAGTTTGCATGTTGAGGAATACATCATCAACTAGGTCGCTCATCCTAGGATATTCAAAGGCATCATCAGGTTCAACCACTTCTGTCATAGGTACATCAATCACCTGCTTGTTTATATTCTCTCCATAATGTATCCACGTGACATAATTGGTATCAATGCCATGGCTTAACAAATGAACACCTATGTCGTCAACACTAATGTTTCCCCTCGAGTTCCTACATCGAACACATGGGCAAGGAAAAAGACTCTCTCCATTTGCATTATCCTCAACAAACTTTTGGAATTGTCTAACGCCGTATATATACATTGCACTTCCCCGTTTGTTCATCCATGACTTATCTAAAGGAATTGTTGACATTTCTATACACCAAATAAACTAACGGTTTTGAGCCGTGGCCATCTCCGTGTAGCTAATCAAGCCTTTTGGTGTAGTGGGAATTCTACTCAACTCAATTATTCCACTGTCCAAAAAGAATTACTTTCAATTGTTTTATGCATCATGAAGTTTCAAGATGATTTACTTAATCAACCATTTTTTATTACGAACTAATTGTAAATCAACAAAAGAAATTTTGAAAAAGGATGTTCAAAATCTTGTTTCTAAACAAACTTTTGCACGTTGACAGGGCTTACTATCCGCTTTTGATTTCCAAATCGAATATATAAAAGGTGAATCAAATTCTCTGCCAGATTTCTTGACACGAGAATTCCTCCAAAACCCATAATGAATTCTCAATATTTTTCCAAGCCTCCTTCTTCTACACAACCTCAATCCAAAGATCAATATGCAACGAAGCCCGATACTTCATCCAAGCTAAAATACCCTCAGTCCTACGCTCCTTCTCTAAAAAATCTGTATACCCCTCTTTCAAAAGCAGAAGAATATGTTTCTTCGATGACAACCATAAAAAAACCTTTATAAAAAACCCCAAATCCTTATTTTACATAAACCAATCTTGAACCAATTTCCTTGATAGAGCCATGTCTTCACTATATCACAGATGACCCCAATCTATTAGCCAAACATCTTTTTGACCCAACAGCCCATTTTGAGGAACCAGATGTCCTCAAAACCCGTGAATTTTATGAGTTCATACTCGTCAATACTGACTCATTATTGATCACTCATCACAAAGTCCCTTCCAATCCAAACAAGATCACCCACTCCAAATGCTAGATCTTCAAAATCCTTTCTAAGCTTGACTGGAAACAAAATATTCGTTATCACAAGAAGTTTTCAGTCAATTACAATCCCCAAACCTATAATTACCTTGATAACAAACAAGCCTGGTATCGAGCTTTTTTACTAGCTACCCCCAAATGCCCCCATTCCTAGTTCTTCTTGTTCTGCAAGAAATTCTCCTCCAAAACAGTTCCATTATGGTTCCAGCACACATGGTAGAGCTTCTATGGTCCTATCCAAGACATCCTTCCGCTTTTCAGTCCTTGAAGGATGACAACTGTTCAAATTCAAATTCCATGGCCCAATTCCTCCAGCAAAACAAGTTCCCACACTCTGGTTTTTCATCAAATTCAATCTTGCATGGATATCTTGTTAGGATTACATCTCAACTTCAATTCCCAATCTCTATCAATCAGCAAAATCGCCTTTCTGGATCTGTCGTAGATTTAAAGTCAAATAGTGGTCGCAATTTGACCACTCCAGTGTCACCAAAGATGCAGTCAACAAATTCTTTCAAATTCAAGATCTTTCCCCCTAAGCTCTACAAGTGAATTCCATTCAGCAAACTGCATCCAAATGAAAACTCCTCAAGCAACATATAAAGCTCAACTTCAAGGCAAGCCTACAAAAGCACAGTTATTGGAAACTCTATCTTAGATCTGTTCAACGGATAGTTCTAACGAAGATGATGATCCAATAGTGCCCGACAATGAGGATGACTGTTTTGGCATCTTTTCGCCAACAACATGATTTTTTCTCCATTTACAACCAAAAACAGCTATGAATCACCATGTTTTTATATGATTTTCATTACAAACGACAAATCCTTATCATGTTTGTTTCCCCCGCAAATCAAAGTCTATGTCAAGAATGTTCCAGCTCAACAAAAGACAAATTATCTTTCGGGTCCAATCAAAAGCAAAACATCTTCAACAGTGCAAAGCAATCAAAAGCAAAACATCTTCAACAGTAACAGTGCAAAGCAATCAAAAGCAAAGCATCTTCCACAGTTCAACCACTCACCAAAAGCGAATATTATTCGCACTCAACCACTTCAATAATTCACAAAGCAACAAAGTCGCCTCAATAATTTAGTGCCTCTTTTTCCTCTATTTAAGCAATGATGGTCCTTACTTGTAAACATGACGAATTTTCCAAATGTAATCCTCTATCATTTGGTATTATCACCTGTAAGTTTTTATTTCAATAAATCAAACATATCTGAGAATTTCAAATTGATTAATTTTGTTTTACTATTCTATTTTTGCAATCTTATGTTTATATCTATTTTGTTAAGTCTGGTATTCTCTGCATCCTTCTTGTTTTCCTAGGTATTTTTGGTCCATCATTGTTTTTGAGTTTATTTCCCCCATCACATCTTATTTGTATCACCATTCGAACATGGGTGTATTACATGCACCCACAAAAACTATATTACATTTACTAGGGGTCGACTAACTTTATTTAAAAATTAATAAGTACAATTTAGAATTTTCAGTGATTTGGCTAATAAAATATAAGATTAATTTTGAGATATTAGTTTAGAAAATTACACATGTCGATTTTGCTAGTATTTAAAAATTGGTGTTACACACCTGCATGATTTGTGACTAATAATATTTTAATAATGTGTATTCAATAATATAGAAAAGGGTTAATATGGTTTTCTCTAATTATCGCACACTTATTGCATGCATCACTTTTTACAAAGGAAAGACAATGTGATTATTCAAGAATTATAGCTACTACTTAATTTTCTTTTATTTTGTAAAATTAATTTTCTTGATAGTTGTGTGATGGTTCTACAATAATACAGACTCCATGTTATTTTTATAAAAAGAAAAAATTAATGTATGTAACAATAACGAATTTTTCTAAAGAGCCAGGCCCGCTCCAGGCCTGGTCCAATACCACCCATCATCATAGAGATGTGCATCTCGAGGATGTTGGATGGTATTGGGCCATGCCTGCCTCTCTAGAAAAAATGGGGGGGGGGGGGGGGGGAAATGCAGATTTCAAAGACCATCAAAGGTCCATGAAATCCCCTTTCCTTCTCCATCCTTCTTCCCCCACCACCTACACCTTATACCTCAACATCAAACCCACCTCCTTCATTCACTTACATGGTCACCACATCCACCTATCGATATCTGCCAAGAAAACACACCTCAAACCCCTCCAGCTCTTGCATCTCTCTCAATTGGTTTCAGTCAAATCTAAACCTAAAATTAGCTCAAACCAATCAAAACCCCTATTAAATGACATCCTCGCATCACTTAAAAAATTCACGTAAGGCATTATAGTCAATGTCGTGCGCAAAAAGGAGATTGTTGGTGAAGCCTTTCCTTGGGGTGGTTGGCTCGATTCAAAGCATATGGAGAGAGGGGGACAAGAGGTGGTTGGCTCGATTCAAAGCCCTAAAATGCACAAAACACGACAAAACCCTTGACAATAGAATAAAAAAAGGGAGAAGACGAAGTGAAAACACGCAATGCGTCCTTTCGCTGTGAAGGGGATGAATGAAATTGGTGGTTGGCAACTTTGAATGGAAGAGGTCGTGTGGTGGATTGGAGAAGGCAGTGCTGGGAGAAGGGAAGGAGAGGGAGTGATGGACTGCAATCGGGGAGAGGGAAACAAGGAGGAGATATTATAGGGAGAAAGGGAGAGAACATGGATATGATGGGAATTGTTTAACTTAGGCGAGGGATTTTCCGAAAATTGAAATATTTATGGATGCGCGACACTGTTACAGAGTTGAATTCTCGTTATAAGTGGTAGATGTAAATAACATGGTTATCAATAGTGTATATATATTAGCTTCATAAAGTTTCGTTGATTTTTTATAATGGGATCTTAAGAATATCTATATTATAAATTTCCATGTTAAACTTATTGTGCCAACGACATGGATAGTTAAGCAGGATTTTTGCAATTTGTGTGTTTCATCCAGAACTATACTAAGTTATCTGGGTGATTTTTGATGAATATGGATATCACAAGAACTTTTGTTTCTTTTGATTTGTCTTTATTTTTCAGCCAAACAATAGATATTCTTAGCCATCTTAACCAAAAGGAGTGAATTTGCATTCGATGTAGAGGTTGGAACATATTTTTGGAATTTGAAATAAGCTAGCAATATTTTATTTTCACCAAGGGTATGTTTGGTTAGCCATTTTATTGTAAAATGGAATTCATTTTTCTTGTTATGCAGATTTTCGTTGTTTGGTTGTCTATTTACTGACAGGAAATTAATTCTTCATTAAACTGTTTTTCCACTACTCATGAGAATCCAAGTATGAGGGGAGGCCTTGAAATCGGATTCACGGAGACGGTTTCAACTTCCATGTCTATTTTCCATGCAACCAAACAAACCATTGGTTGCATGGAAAATAGACATGGAAATTGAAACTGTTTCCGTGAATTCGATTTCGCTGTTTGGTTGTATATTTACTGATATAAAATTGATTTTTCATAAGACTGTTTTCCACTACTCATGGGAATCGAAGTACGAGGGGAAGGTTTTGTATTCGAATTCATGGAAACGATTTCAATTTCCATATCTATTTTCTGTGCAACCAAAACAAACCCTAAAAGAAAACAGAAAAAAACATTCACCCCGACTCCAACACATTGGCAAGTTCATAAACGTGAGGAATAAATGTATTTTCATTTGACTTAACAGAGGAATAGATGGTCAAGTCATTGTTTGAGACCATGACCTAAGTAGCGTGATTTTCTGGGACCAAAGTATGAAGTGTTTTATATCATGAGACCAAACTCTAAAACTCTCTTTTATTTTCTAAAGGAAAAGTTCACTTCATTGTTGTTAATACCCTCCATTTAATACCAATTGGACTAGACACTTTAACAATATATATATATGTTGTTGTATTCAATGGATCGATAGCACCTGTAAGAGCTCCTGTACTTACAGATGCTCCAATCGGAATTGGAAAAGGTAATATTAAGAACAAGGAATGAGATCTCATGAAATCTCGCAAAGTTTTAGCAAAAATTTCGTTTTTTTTATTTACGAAAAGAAAAAATGTGAAAGAAATAATTGCATTCTTCAAGGGTTTTTTCGCAAATTTCATAAAATACAAAAACCAGCAACTAAAAATTACATTTGTCGAAGGTTTTTTGGAAATTTTTCAGTTCTTTTTAGTAAATTTTGAAGTTTTTTTCTTCTAATTATCATTTATTGTAATTATTCATTGACTTTTGAAATCACCACCTGATTTTCTAATTATCATTTTTTCTATTTATATATTTATGAAACCACTCCCTGATTTTCTAATTGAATATTGATTTCATGTTTGTTTCATTTCTTGGTATTTTTTCTTCATTTAATGTGTTCAATTGATTTATTTAATTGCATCTTTTAGTTTTGTTCACATATTTCATATACCTTCAAAATTAATTGTATATATTTCATGTAGTGTCGAAATTTTTACGTTTTTCTGTACATACCAAAAAATTTCTTAAAATTAAGAGACCGAAATTAACTCGAAAAACGAAATCAGAATCCTTGGTTAAGAGACATCTTAACTTCAATTTCTATCATCATTATAATATTGTGTGAAAATTATTTGAGTTTAGTTGACATAATATATCGGTTTATGGTTATTTTAGTTTTAATATACTTTGTATGTAATGGTTTATACTTATTTTATGAAAATTTATATATATTGGTAGTATGGTTGTTTAATAATTTTACCAATGTATTTAGATATATTTGCATGTAATGGTTAATAGTTAATGATTTTACCTTGATATATAGAGAATCTCTGCCATCATAACCAATAAGTACCAAATGTTCAGAGGCTGTGATTTCTTGTTTTCAAAATTTGAAATCAGGGACATTTAATACTGGCATATATAGTATATAGGCATTTCAAACAGTATATACGCATTTCAACTTAGAGCTACTTGGTTGAAAGAAGTTAAGTCGAATGTGTATGTTGATATGTTGCATTTGTTGTTTTCTACAAGTAAACATTTCAGTAACAATTGGCTAATTTACAAAATTGAAAACCCAATTTTGTAGTGTGAAATTCTACAAAAAAAAAAAAAAACAAACAAACAAACAAAAGAAGAGGAGGATTACAAATTTGACATGTATTAAGTGTCCTTTCTGCTTAGGCAGTGACTACATCACACCACCATTTTCTCTCTCTTACACCACCTATTTCTTTCTCATACCACCATACTTTCTCACACCACCTATATAAACAAAAATCATCCATTTATTTTTCCTCACCATTCAAATCTACAATGGTTCTTCCCTCCCACATTCGAAATCTTTTGCAAATTTCTTTCAAATCTCTCCCTACACTCAAATCTCTTGCAAATCTCCTATCTCTCCCTCAAAAACTTCCAAAATCCCCTCAAAGTCGAAACCCTTAAACCCAAACTCAATAAATATACATAACTTAACATATCAGAGAAACTCAAACTCAAAACAAGAAAATGCAAAACAGGGTAACTTTCGATCAATTTAAACCCACAATTGAGACTGATTCTCAATCTCATCAAACACAAATATTGTAGTACTTTTAGTTATCTAATAAACACAACTTGAATCACTAGAAAATGTTTTTAAATAAGCAAGTTATAGTCATTTTACTAAAGTCGCGCAAATCTGTCTCGCAGTGAAAACGGGATAGTATTCCTGACTTTCGGCAAACTTATGCGCTTGATCGAGACCAATTCTCAAGTTGATCAAAATACAAATATTGTATTACTCTTAGTTATCTAATAAACACAACTTGAATCACTTTAAAATGTTTTGAACTGAGCAAGTTATGGTCATTTTACTAAAGTCACGCAATCTGTCTGAAAAAATTTATGTTCGCATAGTGCACTGCGAGATATCTGGGATACCCCTTATTGCACAATGCGAACAAGAAATTTTTTTTCCTGATACCTTGCAGTGCACTCTGCGAACAGAAATTTTTTCGGACATATTGCGCGACTTTAGTAAAATTATCATAACTTGCTCATTTCAAAACATTTTCAAGTGATTCAAGTTGTGTTTATTAGATAACTTAGAGTAATACAACTTTTGTGTTTTGATCAACTTGAGAATCGGTCTCGATCGAGCATATAAGTTGGCCGAAAGTCTGGAACACTATCCCATTTTCATTTTTCGGATAGATTTGCGCGACTTTAGTAAAATGATCATAACTTGCTCATTTCAAAACACTTTCAAGTGATTCAAGTTATGTTTATCAAATAACTCAGAGTACTACAACGTTTTTGTTTTAATCAATTTGAGAGTCGGTCTTGATCGAACACATAAGTTGGCCGAAAGCCAAAAACACTATCCTATTTTCATTGTAAGACAAATTTGTGCGACTTTAGTAAAATGATCATAATTTGCTAATTTCAAAACATTTTCAAGTGATTCAAGTTGTGTTTATTAGATAACTCATAGTACTATAGCTTTCGTGTTTTGATGAACTTGAGAATCAGCCTCGATTGAGGGTTTAAATTGGTCGAAAGTTACCCTATTTTGTATTTTTTTCGTTTTGAGTTTGGATTTATCTGTTATGCATATTTATTGGTGATGTGAGAAAGTTAAAAAATAAAAAAAAAATAAAAAAATAAAAAAATAAAAAATAAAAAAAATCTCGATATCATTGTCAGAATGAAAAAATAATGGTGGTCTAATCGTTGCCTACTGCTTAGAATAGAAGAAGAGAATGAGAGCAATCAAAATAGTGACACATGACGAATGACGAATGACTGACTAAGTGTTTGCATCAATAAGTAGTACTAGCATTGGAATGCACACGTGTCTACGTATTACAACTAAAGGGGAAGAAAACTTAGTTAAATGAAGAAAAAAAAAATCATGGTGTATTTAGATGAGATTTAGTTGAAAATATATTTTTTCTTTCTTATTTAGTGGTAAATTAATATACCATTTTAATAAATAGTAACACTAAAAATTAAATTATAAAAAATTTAATAGTAAAAAAATACAAATGCACGTGTGCATATGTACCACAATTTTTTTTTTCTTTTCATAAAAGCATATGTACCAAAAATAAAAGGGAAGAAATCAAGTTAATTGAAAAAAATCATGGTGTATTTAAATGAGATTTAGCTATAAACTATTTTTTTTGCACTTGTTTATTGGTAATTTTCAAATACAATATAAACAAATGGTAACACTCAAAATTAAAACATAAACTTAAAACATTAAAATTTAAATTTAAATAAAAAGTACGTAGTACGAAGTATATGCTAATCATATAAAAATGAATAAATGAAAAATATTTAAAATACAATAACAAATTATAAAGGACTTCATATGAAATAGTTTAATTTAGGTAGAACTTATCTATAAATGTTGTTTAAAAGACAATGCATGGTTCCCACCTAGTGCATCGAAAATTCTAGGGGTCGAGGGAAAGGGCCGAGGGATGGGTGGAAGTTACCCATCCGCCTCGAGATGAGTGACATCGTGCATTTCGAGGCCGATGCGCTCATCTCGAGGTGGATGGGTGGTTACCACCCATCCCTCGCTCCCTCCCTCGACCCCAAGCAAAGCTCCTAGTGCATTGTATTTAGTTGGGGCTGGGCTTGGCTCGTTATATAGCTAGGTTTAGTGGCTTGAGTTGTTTATAAAATTATTCTCAAGCAAAATGACCATTATGCCCTTAACTTTACATACCTCCACTTAATGATGATGGACATTTACGTCTTTTCTTTGACAGATAGAAATATACATGACTAATGCATAGCCTGGGTTGCTTACTCACATCTTGACATTTGTTCCTCCATTCTATGGTTGGCACTTATTGTAAGGGATGATACATAAGAACGGTCACACCTCTCAGTCACACACGTGTTATGATGATCTCGAAGAAATACGTGTCCCAACATCAGCCCAATGCTGATCCAGCCCAAGCGATTCTAAGCACGCTCAATTCAGTCCGCAAGGCGGACCCAAACTCTCACAGCATGCTAGGCCCACACGTCTCACAACTATCTTCAATACCCATAAGTCTACTAAGGAAAGTATCTCGAGGATCTGCTTCGAATGGACAACTACAGCTGCTCTCTGCCTCCAACCAGGTAGAAAATATCATAGTACACTCCACACAAGAAAACTCCCTTCTACAGATTACTCTCGCATTGAAAACTACATCCTGCGTATCTAGGAGCACTGGGCTAACATGAAACTTCCCTCCTACAACACGACTCCTAATTAGAGAATGATCTCCACAAAGATCTCCTTCCTAAACTACGCCTACGATGGCCTGGTAGAACCAGGATTCCTTGCACTATAAATAAGACATGAGGTTGGTAAGCTAAGGTACACGACAAATTCCCTATTACAACATTACGCCTTCCTCAATTTTTTGTCTGACTTTAGCATTGGAGTGCCATCGGCCACAACAATGGTGGCTCACATGTGTTACTTGTGCAGGTCAGCAGGAACTGGGTCAAAGCAGGAAGCGAAAAATGAATGCATCAGTTTGGCGCCGTCAGCGAGGACGACAGAGTTCTTAACTTTTCATTAGCGTCATCTCCTTTTAAAAACCCAGAGAGATGGTGACTACTAGGTCATGCAACAACGGAGAATAGGGGGACACATCAAGCGCTCCGGTTGGTGCAGTATCATCACCTTTAGCGGATTCGGTCATACACGGGCTACAGACTCAAACCCCCGCGCTGACGACAGCAATAACGAACTCCCAAATCGATGAACTGACATCTCAAATACAACAGAAACGATGGAAGCTCACACACGACCAAATTCACCACCTGCCAATGGAGACCAGGAGCAGCACGGGCTTCCGTCTCTAGAAGATGATAAGGAGCAAGCGCAGGAGAGCCAAACCCCCGCTAGTTCTCATTAGACTAAGGGAGGCTGCTCAACTAACGCTGAGCTTGCCTCCAGGACAGAGAGGCTCAACCCTGGTAACCCCATCCACAGAGGGGCACACAATCCGGTCGTACTGTATCGCCTCTCCGTTCCGCCATTTGTGGACCAGATCATCAATGAGGCCCTTCCGAGGAAGTAAACTCCCCCGAAGCTCGACTCCTACGATGGAACCACTAATCATTTTGACCACCTACACCATTACTAGCACGTAATGACCCTTAAAGAAGGATCTGAATCCGTCATATGTAAAACCTTTCCTACCAGTCTAAAAAGCTCAAGACTGACGTGGTTCCACAACCTTCCGCCAAAGTCAATCAACTCCATCAAAATGCTAGCAAAAGAATTTTTGACACATTTCGTTGGGAGCCAACATTTTTGAAAATACCCTCACTACATACTCTCTCTAAAGCAGAGGTCCAGCAAGACACTCCGAGAATATGTCACGCGCTTCAACAACGAGCTTACTCTCATTGACGGTTGCAGCGACGATACAACCGTAATGACCTTCATTGTGGGCCTCAAAGAGGGAAAACTCTATGAGGAACTCAACCTGGAGCCCCCTCTGGACATGACAGAGCTCTTCAAGAGCGTTCAGAGAAACATCACCCTGTAGGAGTCGAGGACCGTTAAAAGAGAAGCCGAAGGCGAGAATAAGCCCTTCGCCCCTAGGGACAATAAGGAGTGCAACAAATGCGAGGATAAGGGACGGAACAAAATGAAGCCTGGTGACAACAGGCCAAACCCTGGTCGGTTTTGGCCGGAAAAATCATCCAACTACGTTGAATTCAGAGTTGTGACACCCCTAAATACTAGCCTGTCAAATGTACTTAAATCCATGAAAAACTGAGAGGAACTAAAGTTGCCCCCTAAGACATGCGGAGACCCTTCCAAGTGTGAAAACCGCAAGTACTGAGCGTACCACAAGGAGGGCGGCCACAACACCAATGATTGCAAGAGTCTGAGGTATGAGATCGAATACTGGATCCGCAAAGGCAAATTGAAAGAGTTCCTGAAGTTTGATAAGCGAACAGAACAAAAAAGGGATAGGAGAGTCAGTTAAAGAAGTAGATAATGAGGCTCCAGGGATAATATATGTTTTTCATGGAGTCGGACCGAATGAAGACCAGTCGTACAGGTCTTACAAGTGGACCTTACTGAAAATGCGGATACAGCCAGCGGATGAGGACAGACAAATCTGCCACTCAAG
Source organism: Berberis vulgaris (assembly GCA_963556465.1). Taxonomy (NCBI): domain Eukaryota; kingdom Viridiplantae; phylum Streptophyta; class Magnoliopsida; order Ranunculales; family Berberidaceae; genus Berberis; species Berberis vulgaris. Next base: position 30,913,451 of record OY747133.1, read on the forward strand.
GATTCAGAGCCTCATTCCCACCTTGGCCTTTACGGACAAAGACCTTGAAAAAGTCCGAGCGCCACATAACGATGCCCTAGTCATCCCGGTCTACATAGCAAGGTGAGAGGTAAAGAGAGCTCTAGTGGACCCAGGAAGCTCGCTCAACGTTCTGTTCTACAACGCATTCCGCAGCATGGACCTAAAGGAAGAAAACCTGACGTCTTCAGAGCACCCATTGATCGGATTCAATGGGGATAAATGCTTCCCCATCGAAAAGATAAGGTTAGCTACGGTAGCTGGAAAACCGTAGCTAAGGAAGGTGCTATTTCTGGACTTGATAGTGGTAAACGCGCCATCATCCTACAATCTCATCCTGGGAAGACCATGGCTCCACCAGATAGAAGCAGTGGTCTCCACCCTTCATCAGTGTGTTAAGTATACTGCTAACCACTCCGAAGGGACAATACGTGGAGACCAACCTACGACACGAAGGTGCCACTACGCCGCACTGAAATAGATAGAATCCTCTCAGATTCAGCTACATCCTGTAGAGCAGCCTGATGCCAGGCCAAAGGACGGTAGAGACATCACTTTCAAACGGAACATGAGCAATGAGTTCTTCCGTCCTGCAAGATGAAAAGGCCATGGCAGGCAGAAACACATCCCCCGACATTCCGTTGGCGTGGAGATCCGCCCCTCTACAAGGTTTATTCTTCAGTAACCTATGTAACGCCTCAATAGTCTATTAAGTGATCCGCGAGAGCAACCCAAATTCACTTCGAGGCCAGAATCAATTTCTCTCCGTCAATAGTTAGTTTGCTTTAAGTCATTTGTTTCCCTTTCCATAGTCAATATTGAGTTTTAGTTCTTAAAAGGCTTATGTGATTTATAATCATTTAAGAAATAAAGGAAGAATTACAAAAACAAACTCTATTGATTATTGAAAAGATGTAACAATAATTAAACACCTTGAGGCAGATACAAAAGACTACATACTACAAACATCTGAATGCAGTGCGACATGATGTAAAAGACTCGTTTAGACAATTCTATTACGAGAAGCATCTGAAAAAAACTTGCAGACCCTCTGATAACAGCAATCTGCAAGTGACAACAAATATATGCGAACGTACATCGCTCGACCCCTTCCCAAAATAAAGACAAAATGGCAGAGGGGATTGAAAGGACTGAACAATCAGATTGCTCCGTCAAATCACTCCAGAAAAGCGATCGTACAAGAATATTGTAGACCTTACAATGGGCTGCGGATTTTCTCAAGAGACATCCCACTCCTCTTTTGACTTCCTCAAATAGCTTAGAAGAAGGCAGATGAGGATGGTCATAAGCAGCGACGCAATCCCGGTCTCCCAGTGCTATCAAGCGAGTCCACTTTTCACATGCGCGATACAAGGAGTGACTGAAAGAGATACCACACCCGGAGACATCGCGCATCGACTAACACTTCGATCAACCATTGGTTAGCAACGGCGGTATTCGAGCACACGAAGGAAAAAGTCGCACAGTGTAAGACCAAGGCATCTCCCTTGCGTGAAATCTGTACTACTTCTCCGCAATATGAGAAGAAATTACGAGACCTCAGCAGGTCAACTACGTGCCCTCCCATAACAGGTGACCACATATAACAACAACTATCACTATGCCAGATCATTGCAAATGTTAGAATATTTGGAGATTCCAGAGACGGAGATCCACCTTAAGCCTTTGGAAAACCTAAAACATTTTCTTCAGCCTTTGAAAAACCCAAAGTGTTCTATTCAAGCAAGAACATTACAGGTGATAAGCTCTGTGAAAGATAGTGCCTAACATGATGGTTCACTAAACACGCACTCTAGCATTAACTGCTAAGCATTAAATACCATATGAAAAATGAGAAGACATCGGTTTCCTAGAAAACTGTGCATACCATGTCAATCAAATTAATGGCGTTACACGCAACCCCATCAATTGAGGGGAAGTAATCGATATTCAACCGTTACGCAACCTATGTGCGATCTACGTCGTACACGCAACGCACCGTGCAAGAAACCCTAGCCCTTTCTCTGCGGGCCCATGGGCTCAGCCTATTATTCAAACAATATTCTGTCACATCTTGGCATGAGCACGAGAAATCCTAGTCAGCTCTGATATACGGATCGTATCTACATTCGTCCACACAATGCACCATGCTGATGGATTAGGTTCGCACGCCCTCAAACGGGAGGAACCCCTTTCCAATTGGGCAAGTTTAGTCAACCTAAGCTGATAATGACGACTTTTAGTATCACCCAACACCTAGTCCGCTCAACGTGGATCTCGATGGTTTAGGAAGTGGGAGTCTAATCAGCGCTTTCACACCTGGTGATGATGACTTGCCAGGGATCGTTGCCCCCTTCGCGGTCAATGATCGCCGAACCTAATCAAGTAAGCCTAGCTGGCGGCAACTAGCAATGAAAGCTTTTGATCAAACCCCAGACCTATAACATCCATTGTGCGGGTGTAGATGGTTTGAAAGGTGGGAGTCTAGTCAGTCCCGAACTGATTCCGACTCACCACGGGACCACCACTTTTTAGCGTGACGGCCAAATCACCTATCCTAGACCTGTAGCCCCTACTGCGAGAATGTAGATGGTTTGGAAGGTGGGAGCCTTGTAAGCCTCGAACTGATTCCGATAGCTCACCATGGAACCAATGATTTTTAGCGTGGCCGACAAATCACCAACCCTGGATTTGTAGCCCCCACTACGCGGGTGTAGAGAGTCTAGAAGGTGGGAGCCTAGTCGGCCACGACCTGATTCTAACGGCTTGCTATGGAACCACTGCTTTTCAGTGTGGCCATCGAAAGCTCTCAAATTTGTAGCTTGATGCGCACATGTGTAGGTAATTTGGAAGGTGGGAGCCTAATCACTAGTGAACTGATTATGTTGGCTTTTCACGGGATCACTGCTTTTCAGCCTGGTCGCCAAACTCCTCTCTCGAATTCGTAACCCCTACCGCACAAAGAGGGTGTAGATGATTCGAAAGGTGGGAGCTTAGTCAGTCCTTAATTGATTCTGACGACTTGCCACAGGACCTTTTAGGCTTGGTCGCCAAAATTTTACTCCCCCGAATCTGCAATCTGTTTTGCTCTTCATAAACGATTCGGAAAGTGGGAGCATAGTAAGTTTCGAATTGATTTTGACGGCTTGCCACGCGACCATTGCTTTTCAGCTTGGTCGCCAAATTGTTGCTCCCCAAATCTGTAGTCCACTTTGCTCGGTCATACATGATTCAGATGGTGGGAGTCTCAAGCAGCTCGCCACACGACCTCCCGTTTCCTTCGAAACATCAGTCACAAACATAAATCTAGCTGAGCCAGTGTCTTCACGCTCAAACGAACTGACATTTTATTATTAGCGAATACCATTCGCGACAATACAAAGATTGTATGACCAGTGCCCATATAAAAGCTGCTTAGAATACCAGCCCGAGCTTACGTAGTCTAACTTGGCACGAGCGCTCTGATACATACACTCGGCCATGGCAACTTACCCATAACAGCAACTGCAGTCGATCGGTCAAACAAATAGGGTAAGCCTCAAGCAGCTTACCTTGGGGACAAGACACAGCTCGAGCAACTCAACCCCCAACTAAACTGTCCGCAACATGCCCACCATCAGACATGACTACACAACGATAACCCTGAGTCATTCGCAACACAAAACGGTAAAGCTCTCTATCGCAGACAAACCAGTTGACGTCCTATTGATTCAACCAGCCTATGCCAAAGCAAGATGACAAGGCGAAACAAAAAACATGCAATAGAGATAACAAGCATGATATGGATAAAACTGTTTTCATTAAAGGTCAAAACAGAAAGGGGTACAAACACACAAAGTTTACTCCTTATCGGGAGAAAGTACAGAAACAAAAGAGCTAAGCCTAGTGGAAGAAAGAGCAAGAGTTTCATTCACATGTCTTCCTCGTCTTGGGTATCTAGGCCCACACTGTCTTCTTCGTCTAATGACGCAGAGGTAACAGACAAGTCTAAATACGACATTTTCTTATAACGATCGAGATCCCACTCTGGATGCTCCTCCTTCAACAGCGCCAACAGCTCCAACCTGCCATGTACAACCCAGCGAAACTCGCATTTGCCTTATTTCTGAAAAAGCCCCTCCTCGCGCACCTTCGAGTCAACAAGTTCACGCTTCAATAACTCCAACTTGCCAGTCAGCGCGTCAACATAAGACTTCTCTTCACAGCATTAAGCTCATGCCACTCCAATTCGAACTGGTCATCGGCCTTCCTCGCCCCTCGAGCATAGAACTCCACATCAGATTCTAACTGTTGCTTCTTAGCAGCTCAGTCGGCCTTATTCGAAGCATTCTCTGCAGCAAGAGATCACAGTTCATAACGGGCCTTAGCCGCAGCTTCCTGCGCAACCTCTACTTCTCGACGGATCACGCTCAAGGACCTTCAGACGAGCCCTTTGAGTCTCAGCGGCCACGGTTGACTGATTCAGGTTCTTTTCCTCAGCTCACTTCTGTAGCTGTCAATTTCATAAAGCGCATCAGAATACAGTACCTGCATGTATGAGAGGACACACTCCTAGGTATTTACCCTCTCATGATCCACCATGACTATCGTCCCAACAACGACCACGTGGTTCAAGTAAGACATCCCCAACATAAGGTACTTCAAACCCCTGTCCATACACCCTTCTAGCATCCTCCTCAGGTTTTGGAGCTCAATCCATCAACCAGTTGTGATGTCTGTTTATATGTTTCCTCGAAGCATACTCTACGTCCACTTCTTGGTGTCAGACTTGTGAACTCATCTTCTCCAAGTTTCATGCAAACAAGCTTATCCATGCATCCGGATGAAGGTTCCCCGGATAAGAAATAGCGCTAGTGTCACCCTTCACGATTGCCACCGTCCTCAAGCTCTCCTCTATAGCCTTCCCCTTGTCACTAATAGCTGACCGTTTATTACGAGACGGTTCAACGGGGTCCGGAGGTAGAGGAGGAAGCGAATTATCCAAAGGATCCTCCAACACTTCTAACTATGGCTTAGAGCGAGACGGTGAGCAACTCGGACTACAGAAGACATGGTTAGTTTCGCAACCTCTTTCAGGCAAAACAACAATGGGGCAATCAGATTCTACAGCCTTAGGTGAATCTTCACGGGAGCTTTCTACCGAAGCGGTCCCACTCGAATCAGCAACAGCGAAAGCTTCCATTGCAACCCACACCAGACAGTCAATGTTACTCTTCGGTTGAGGAGAAGTCAGCAACTGAATTACCCGGTGAGTCACGTTGACACTGGCCTCCTTAGCACTGAGCAAAATCATGAGGATGGTCTTATATCCATTAGGCCTTAGGTGGGCCGAAGGAATCCCTAGAAGATCCAGGAACTCCTAAATCCCGTCCAGAACTGGAAAGCGCACTCCAGTTTGAAGTATCCCACAATGCAAGCAGATGAAACCAGTCGGAGGCAACATTGTCGTTTGGTCACCCATCATGAGATACAACGGCAGGTCCTCAGGGACTCCAAACTTCATGCGAATTTCACCAAGGCCAAACTTGGACAATAATCTGTCTTCGAAAAACTCCAAGACATTGGCCAAGATTGTGTCGTCAAGAAGGTTTTGTTGGGCCATGAAGAAGATGACCAATTTTTTCTAATTAAAGCGATATCTTCGAAAGAAAATAAAATAAAAGAGTCGGGCTCTACACTACGGATGACCTAAATAGATGGTGGGTTCTCGCATCTTTTTCGTTGAATCAACGCATGTTGAATTAATGCAGCATGTGGCTCATGCAACGATTCAGACTCAATCATCATGAGCGACACATTCCTTCAAGAGATGACTTAGCGAACCGATGTGACAGCTCACTAACTCGGTGGAGTAGCTCACTAACTCGGTGGAGTAGCTGATGATACATAACAACTGTCACACCTCTAAGCCACACACGTGCCATATTGATCTCAAGGAAATACGGGCCCTAGCATCAGCTAAACACTAATTCGGCCAAAGCGGTTCTAAGCCCTCTCAATTTAGTCCGCCAAGCGGACCCAAACTCTCATAGCATGCTAGGCCCACATGTTTCACAACTATCTTCAATACCCATAAGTCCTACTAAGGCAAGTATCTCGAGGATCAGCTTCGGACGGGCAACCACAACTGCTCTTTGCCTCCAATCAAGAAGCAAATATCAGAGTACACTCCACACAAGAAAACTCTATTTTACGAATTACTCTTGCATTGGGAACTATCTCACGTGTATCTATGAACACTGTGCTAACATGGAACTTCCATTATATAACACAACTCCTAATTAGAGAAGGGTCTTCAAGAAGATCTCCTTCCTAAACTACGCCTACGATGGCTTGGTAGAACTATGACTCTTTGCACTATAAATAAGACATGAAGTTGGTAAGCTAAGGTATGCGACAAATTTTCTGTTACAACATTACACCTTCTTCAAATCCTTGTCTGACTTTAGCATCGGAGTGTCATCGACTACCACAACGGTGATCCGTGACTCACGTGCGTTACTTGTACAGGTCAACAGGAACTGGGTCAAAGTAAGAAGCAAAAAATGATTGCATCAGTAAGTCTTTAGTAAGTTGATGCAAATAAAAAAAAATGGTGATCCAGCATTTATAAGTTGTTATATAAATAAATTGTTACTTATAAATGGTACAAACAAATCTCCCTTAATACTATCAATTGGGATAATATTTTCATACTAGAACTGCGTCGTGAAAGTTAAACCCACGTCGAGATTTAGAATTCTCAACCATTCAGATTCACTATTAAAAGTGTGTTTGGTTCAAAAGAAAATTCTTCCAATAAAATTTGTCATAAAGTGAAAGAAAAAGAAAAGGGAGATCCCTCTTAAGCAGGTTGTGTGTTAAGATGAGCATTCTAGTCTGAACGGTGCAAACGAAGTGAGTTATTGGATGAGCAAGGTGAGATTTGAAAAATCTGCTTATTGATTTTCTTTTTGTAAAAAATGGCAAAGAACCCTTTAACTATATCTTCTTCTACTGCTTCACTTGGTCCCAACAATGTCACCTTCCACTTCCTCTTAAATTAAAAATAATAAAAAGAAAAGAAAAATGCACAATTTTGTAGTTAAAGCTATTTATGTGATATATATAATTGCCAGGGTATTGCTCGTACTTTCGACACTCAAATTGTTTGATAGGAGGAGAATTTTTAATTTGGTTAGGGATATTTCAGTCCTATATGAACAAAAATTTCAGCCATACACCTTTTACTGCCTCCTTTATGTGATCCGTTAGATCTTTATGTTTGGGTAAATCTCAGCCATTTTTTATCTCCAACCAAAAACACCATTCTGATTTGTTAAATACTAGGGTATTTTCCGTGCCGTTGGCACGATAAAAGTTTAACATGATAAAATATCATTCTGATTTATTTTTCTAGCCTCAACAATCCATGTCAATATATTATTGATTACCCTTAAGTTTTCATCCTTCATACTTACATGCCTAATCACCACTATCAATAATTGAAGAAAAATAAATAAATATCAAAATGTTGGGTATGGGAATCGAACACGTGAGGTAAGACACAAATGCTAACTTTAAGTCCCAACCATTAGATAAAACAAATCTCAACCATGAACTACCTTTATCTACAAACTTATCTCTTGATGCTTTAAGTTTTATGTGATCCGTTAGATTCTTATATTTGGGTAAATCTCAATCGTCTTTTCTCTCCAACCTCAAACACCATTCTAATTTGTAATATAGACTAGGGTATTCCTCGTGCCTTTGGCACTCAATTTCAATCTAAGTCTTTAAATGTGTGATGGTTAGAGTTGGCTTGGGCATAAAACTTTAAAAAATAAATAAATAAAAAATTCATTCTTTAACCTTCCTCTTTACTAGGGCTGAGCAAGAATTCCAGTCCATCGCGTTCTGATCCGAACCGATATAGTTCTGGACCATTTCAAAACACGCCAAAACAGTTTCAGATATTTTCATCCTGGTCACGGACCGGTTCGAATTGGGGCGGAACGGGTTCCACAAATGTAGTTCCGGTCCATCCCGAACTGTTCTGTTTAGTATAGTGGACATGTTTCAAGCCCAAGCCCAAACATTGGGCCTTTGTTTGTGAAAATAAAAACATTAACAAGAACATTTGATCTTGCATTTTCCCCTCCCTTTCCCTCTCGTTCTGTTGTTGTTGATGATGATTGCTTCCTTCGTGTTGTTAGCAGATCCTTGTTCAATTGATTTTGATTCAAATCTATTAAGGTTTTGGTCATGGTGATGTTGGTTGGATTTAGGAGAATCGTTGGTGGCGTAGCTACTACTACCGTTATTGATCTCGCCTTCTTTCTCATTAACGACAACAACAACTACTGCTGGTGGTGTTTTTTCTAGTTGGAGATCATAGTCGTGCTCTTAAAGAAGCCTTCTATTAATGCATCTATGGATACCCAGTTTACACTATTGAAAGGCTTGTGGAAGACCAGTTTGCAAATAATCTCTGGACACCTCGAAGCAATTCTAGAGCGAGTCATTAGCTAACTAACCGCTATTGACAATTTGTCCGTTGTAAATTGCAGCATATTGATGCGAAGAGATGATGTAAGAAACTATGGTTTGTGTTTGTTTCAAATAGGAAAAACCAACCGAACAGATTGTTATTGTTGTTATTGTTGTTACTGCTGTATAAGATTCAACTGCTGTAAACAATTCAAATAAATAGTTAGGAACGAAGATACCAATTTGTTCTTGGGTTGAGTCGCGGACTAGGTCGCTCTCTTTAAGACGTTTTGCGGCTCTGCCCAAGATTGTGCAAGCAGTGTACTAGCCCCGCCGTCCCCAGGATAAAACAGCCTAGAATCTTCTCTGTCTCGTTCAATCAATTGCACATTTGATGAACGAAATACTATCACCCTTAAACACTTGTTTTTGCTCGGAATCATCAATACATTGTAAATAAATAAACAACACGAAAATTTCTTCTTTGATAGAAATGCTAAACAAAAACAAAACTAATTACAAAAACGAAATCTCTCTTATTACAAAAAGGAAGAACTCTTGTTTTGTTTTTCTCTTCTTTTTTCTCATTTATCTAAACTCTAAGTTGTGTTGTATTTATAGTGATAAGTGACATTAGTTAAAGAACGAAAATGCAGCTAGATACATTCGTAGAGAATGCAATTTAATAAATAAAACATTTTTTTTAATAACTAGAACATGGAAAACGTTTTGGCTTTAAGATGGATAAAAATCATGTCTAGATTCATTGACATAAAGGACGCAATAAAAACGTGGAGTAATAAATCCGGCGCAACTCATGTGAAAGGAAGACGTCTAGATACATGGACATAATCCCGTCTAGATTCATTCATTCTTCATAAATTCAAAATTTATTTTCATTTAAATAAAGTTGTAGCAAAAAGAATGGGTTGCTCTCTTAATGACCCGACCCGATCCGGACGGACGGCGCCGGCGGCGGGGGCGAGAGTCTATCTCTCCCCTCCTCATAAAAGAGTGGTACCCCCAAGGGGTCCAAGCCCAAGTCCTAACAATCTCCTTATAAACTCTACCACAAAAAGTTATATAGTAGTTATGGGACTAAAAATTAAAGAGAGAGATCCAGAGACTAAAATCATAAAGAGATTCAGGGTTAATATCCATGTTCACACCCATTTTCTTTTATTTTAAAAAGCCATATTTCCAACAATCCCCCACTTGGATTTTTAAAACAATTTTCAACAATCCCCCACTTGGATTTAAAAAACAATTTTCATCGAGCAATCTAAAAAATATAAGATTGTGCATAAACAAAAGTGTCTTTCGACTTGAACTCTTGCGTAGTGTTCATGCTTTAGATTATACTAGAGTAACTCGCAGTTTTGAACTCTATCTCTAACAGACATTACACGCACAACCTTACCAGGGTAAAGTCTAAAAAGCCCGTGCTTTACGGCCATGCAAGTATATCCCAGTATAGTGAAGGCTCTAGGAATTTTGCCCACAAATTCCATAGGAAGCGGCCAAACTTCAACAATCACTTAGGTGAGTCTATCAAGAGTACTCCTGTAGCTAGGTACTCCACTCCACATAGAGTATAGACCTCATTAAGAGTTTTTTTTAACTCATCCTACAATCGCTTCAGGAATTCATGCTTTAATCTAGGAATGAGATTGCTATTTTGTCAGCATGATTCACATCATATCATTCACGACTTGTTATTACCCATTGAACCTATTTCTTGGGATCTCCAGTCTATAGGTTGGGTTACCGTCATGAATAACTCATCAATCTAAGGGCATTAGTCCCATTCCTTTCGAGGTTTGTAAAACCTTCTCTATAGCTAATCCTTTCGTCAAAGGATCAGCCAAGTTTGCATCATTTCGTACATGATCCACTCTCACAGCACCAGTAGATAGAAACTCTCTAACTGTACTGTGCTTACGACGTATTTGTCGTCTCTTGCCGTTATAATAACGGTTCTGTATTTTCGCAATAGCCGCGGTACTATCGCAATGGATCAAGACAACTGGAATCGGTCTTTCCCATAAAAGGATCTCTGCTAGCAGGTTTCGCAACCAACCTGCTTCTTCACTAGCCGTGGCTAATGCTATCATCTTTGACTCCATCGTGGACTGTGCCAGAATGGTTTGTTTCTTGGATTTCCAAGAAACAGCTCCACCAGCTATATTAAAAATATAGCCACTGGTGGCTTTGGAGTCATCTGAAAGGGTGTTCCAATCAGCATCGCTATATCGTTCAAGGACAGCGAAAAACTTCTGTAATCCGAGGTTCTTAGTCCTCTTCAGGTACCTCATGACCCTTTCAATTGCATCTATAAGGCTCCTTGAAAGCTAAGGGAAACCTCCTCGACTGAAAAGACATAGTAATCGGGCTCAAGGTGTTTAGAAGGTCGTTTCCTTTTACTTCTCCTAGGCTCAGATTCTATGACTTTATCAGATGCATTAATCCTTATCATAGGCACGTTATTTGAGGATGTACCCCCACTATTCCTCGAAATAACCCCCACTATACCTCGAAAATAAATGAAATTTATCTTTCCATGAATAATTCCTTGAGAAACACAAAAATTCTTCTCACAAAAATCAGGATCCACAAAATTATTTTTAGCATATATAATGTTAAAAATATGCGTGTGCTTTCCATTAAGGAACTTTTGAACTTTGGTCCCTCTAACTATTATCATAAACGGGTTTAACCACTTTTTGAATGCATATTAAGTGACAGTCTTTTTGCTAGCTAAAGCAGACCGTGCATTCAACTGTTAAGGACCCACAAAATGAGAATATCGAATAAAATACCCATTCTATTCACCTCGCTATTCTCATTTTCTTTTAAGTTCAAGGATCAACTAAGAATATCATTAGAAAACGTACCTTAAATTCAGCTTCTGAATTTTTTCAAACTTTGATGTAATCACCAAGCTAGATTTGTGCATAAAAGCAACCTCTGGGAATTTAGTTATAGACTTAGATAGTAAAGTTCCGCAACAAAACCAAGCAATAGCTTGAATTGTTCTAGATTGCCATCAACATCATCATCATAAGAACATATCCTTTCCATAAGAATTCATGTCCTCATGTGGAAGTCCGACCAACTTATGGTCTGAGCAAAATCATTTATGCATTGACATCAAGAACAAAATTCACAGGTCAATCTGTATACAAATGATTCCTTATAGCCTCCTTATGTCAGCTTAACATCAAACATCAACTGTAACATTAATCACAAAGTTTTATTTCCATCAATAGTATTGAGAAATAGAAGCATTCCCAATTTTCACAATAGATAAATTATTGTTCTCACCAAAATAGACAGAATCGTCCAAAGTGCATAACATAATAGAACTGCATACTCATTATCTAAAGAATATATGGGAGTAACATGCATAGTTGATATTGTTCACTTCTCACAAAATGTTCAAATGAAATTTATTGATTCAGATTTCATGATATTCCGACTCAGAAAGCCTAATAGAGCAACACCTTTAATTAAAATTTCATGAAATTTAACTTTAAAGCATGGTGTTCTATTCATACACAATCTCCTCTAGTTAGTCCTCCATGGTTTTAGAGTCTAGACTACATTTTACATTGTCAACATGTGTACAAATATGTCAATCCCTAATCATGCTAGTCATAATAATAACTAATTTGATTTCACTTCCTGACAGGGATTTAGTTGACTATGTTTTTAAAGCAGCCTTAAAAAGATTCAAAATGTTATGAACATAAGCGCTTCCAGGCTTTTAGATGTTGTACAATCAGTCAAACGCGGTGGATATGCAAAATTAAAAACAGATGCATGATCCACCAAGTGTTTTCTAAAAAGGGTTCAAGATGTGTGGACTATGAGCATATTTACAATATCAATCGTCTTTCAAAATCCAAAACTATGAACATGACAAAGTTTAACATGCCAAATATTAAAAGTACACAAATCTCAAAATCATGTGGATTTTTTTTCAATAAATCCAAACAAATATAACCCTCTTTCCAACCTTTCAAATGTTGCCATGGGGTTGTATCCTTGCATAGAAAACTGCTCCCAACCCAATTTGACAACAAGAACTACCACCCAAGGTAACAAAGGTACATAGTGCAAACAAAACTAAACTCCAATCCTTGGAACAAAGTTTGTTTAGGCTAATGGGTTCCAAAACAATTAATTTAACAGACACATAGAAACAACAAGGCAATAACATACACTTCCTTGAATAGTCCAACTTGTACAAAACAAGGAAAGCGTCCCATTCATATATTCTGTTTGGCTCTTCAGAAGCAATATTTCAAAGCTATCATACATACATATCCTCATTTATTACTTTTAGACTTATATAACCTTCGTAAACATGGCTGCTACTCCATTTTTATGCTTGTTACATGAAAGGAAAAGATTCTCAAACTCAATTGAAGGATTTTCCCAATCAATGAGCGTATAACTAATACATGAGAACAATGAGGATATAACTAATCTATAACCATAGTCAAAATCAAAATGCACAGATTCATCCTCTCTAATTAATGCATAACAAAACAGCGTGTCAACAAGCTTATAGAGCACAACTTTTCCTAATATTTTCACATCAAAGTAATGTTTGGCAACCTATCCCTGGATCCCTTTGGAGCAAGGAATAGTCCATTGCTAAAGTCAGTGTCATAACTCAACTTCACTTCTAGTGTGCATTACATTTGTAGGAAGTGAAGCACTTAGATCAAAGAATGTTATTGTTACCAACAGTTGGATCAATTTCTAAAAGAAGCCTAAGTTCCTGACTCAGAAAATTTTATGCTGACGAAATGCATTGAGTTAAGAATATTAACTATTCATCGCTAATCTATATATACCCAACTATATACGATTCACTTCTTTAACAACTAACTCAAATCTTATGTGTGATCAAGTGTGTGCATTCTTGTATTACAAATATATGCAAACTTTGTTTAGCAAATTCAGTATTTGTAATCATGGCAAAAAGAACTCGTCTTAAAATTGTTGTTACTGCTGTATAAGATTCAACTGCTGTAAACAATTCAAATAGATAGTTAGGAACGAAGATACCAATTTGTTCTTGGGTTGAGTCGCGGACTAGGTCGCTCTCTTTAAGACGTTTCGCAGCTCTGCCCAAGATTGTGCAAGCAGTGTACTAGCCCCGCCGTCCCCAGGATAAAACAGCCCAGAATCTTCTCTGTCTCGTTCAATCAATTGCACATTTGATGAACGGAATACTATCACCCTTAAACACTTGTTTTTGCTCGGAATCATCAATACATTGTAAATAAATAAACAACACGAAAATTTCTTCTTTGATAGAAATGCTAAACAAAAACAAAACTAATTACAAAAACGAAATCTCTCTTATTGCAAAAAGGAAGAACTCTTGTTTTGTTTTTCTCTTCTTTTTTCTCATTTATCTAAACTCTAAGTTGTGTTGTATTTATAGTGATAAGTGACTTTCAAAAAACGAAAATGCAGCTAGATACATTCGTAGAGAATGCAATTTAATAAATAAAACGTTTTGGCTTTAAGATGGATAAAAATCATGTCTAGATTCATTGACATAAAGGACGCAATAAAAACGTGGAGCAATAAATCCGGCGCAACTCATGTGAAAGGAAGACGTCTAGATACATGGACATAATCCCGTCTAGATTCATTCTTTCTTCATAAATTCAAAATTTATTTTCATTTAAATAAAGTTGTAGCAAAAAGAATGGGTTGCTCTCTTAATGACCCGACCCGATCCGGACGGACGGCGCCGGGGGCGAGAGTCTATCTCTCCCCTCCTCATAAAAGAGTGGTACCCCCAAGGGGTCCAAGCCCAAGTCCTAACAATCTCCTTATAAACTCTACCACAAAAAGTTATATAGTAGTTATGGGACTAAAAATTAAAGAGAGAGATCCAGAGACTAAAATCAGAAAGAGATTCAGGGTTCAAATCCAGGTTCACACCCATTTTCTTTTATTTTAAAAAGCCATATTTCCAACAGTTATAGTTGTGCCTTTTCTTGGCAACTTTACTCTTCTTTGCACCTTAACGCATGATTAACTATGATGATGATGAAATCGGGCTGGGCTGGCTGGTGGTAATTACTAATGGCAAAAATTATGCTTTAATGTTTATATTTTTGTCTCCATGATACTCTATTTCATCTCTATTGCAAATGGATTTTCAAACTGGGATAGCATGGTTCCGTCCCGGACCATCCTGGTTAAATCGGTTCTGTCCCCAAAAAATTCTCTATCCCGAACCGTTTTGTTCCGTTACTGTAGAACCGAGTCTGGGACCGGGATAAGCCTAATCCTGGACCATGGCCACCCCTACTTTTGGGCTTGAAATAGGTCCACTATACTAAACGGAACGGTCCGGGATGGACCAGAACTACATTTGTGGAACCGGTTCCGTCCCAATTCTAAATGATCCGAGATGAAAATATCTGAAATTGTTTTGGCATGCTTTGAAGCAGTCTGAAACCATATCAGTTTGGATCGGAACATGATGGACCGAAATTAATGCCCAGCCCTAACAAAGAGGAAGGTTAAAGAAATACATTTTTTTTAATCCCTCAACCAACTTTAACCATCACACATCTAAAGGCTTAGATTGAATTTGAGTGTTGAATGTATGGGGAATACCCTAATATATATATATACTAAATTGATTTGTATATCAAGAAACTGATGTGTTTTGAGGGCTTGAAAGCCCATATTAGATACCAAGTCGAAGCCCTTCTACTTTCAAGCCACCTTGGCCTTCTGTAAGAGTTCGGCTTGGTCAAGTTTTATTATGCTTAAAAGATAAATCATTCAAATATTAAAGGAGTTTGCAGTAGCAAACATAAGTAGAACTAAAAATGAATAATCTTACATTGTGAAAAAGATATAACTAAACGAACTATATTCACTAAAAATACAAAAAAATGTACCTACTAAACCGTTGCAAAAGTAAACATACCACTAGCGAATTGCAGTACTTTTAGCGATAGGTGCTTGCGATCGAAATTTTCATTAAAAAATATAAAAAGAATTCTATCATATTAGTGCACCAGGGTATTCCTCGTACCATTAGCACGATAAAAGTTTAACATGATAAATAGACTTTAGTCTACTTTAAATATCAAAATGTTGGGTATGAGAATCGAACCCATGCACTCTCGGTGCTTTAAGTTGTATGTGATCCATTAGATTCTTATAATTGGGTAAATTTGAGCCGTCTTTTATCTCAAATCTCAAACACCAATGTAATTTGTAATATAGACTAGAGTATTCCCTGTGTCGTTGGCACAATAAAAGTTTAAAACTTGTCAAAACATGATTACCCTTAAGTTTTCATCTTTCATACTTACATACCTAATCATCACCATCAACAATTGAAGAAAAATAAATAAATATCAAAATGTTGGGTACGGGAATTGAACCCATGCACTCTTGGTGTTTTAAGTTCTATACAATCCATTAGATTCTTAGATTTGTAATATATACTAGCGTATTTGTCGTGCCAAAAAGTTTAAAAGTTGTCAAAATATGATCACCCTTGAGTTTTCATCTTTTATACTTACATGTCTAATCCCCATCATCAACAATTGAAGAAAAATAAATAAATATAAAAAAAATGTTGGGTTTGAGAATCAAACCCATGCACTCTTGGTGCTTTAAGTATTATGTGATCTGTTAGATTCATATATTTGGTTAAATATCAACCATCTTTTATCTCTCACCCCAAACACCATCCTGTTTTGTATATATAATTACTTCTCAAATACCCCTTAGAGTTACACCTTCTTATTGACTTTTTTTTTTTTTAATGTAGTGGCAAAAATATGAGGTTTCACTGTGCCTAGTTTTAGAGGGTGTTTGTTATTGCTTCTGAATAGAGTTAGAAATCTTAATAAGAAGTGAGACACCTTGTTTAGGGTGTTTGTTTTTAGTTATAATCATAAGCTCAACTTCTTATTGGAGTAAGCAGTAGGGAGGCGCTGATCACTTAGCACTGATGCTGATCCAAAAAAATTTCAATAGTACATAAAAAAGGTTACACTCTTGAGCCGAACACGTGTCATGATGATAACGAGGAACTACGGGCTCAAGCATCGGCTCAACACAGATCCAGCCCAAGCGGATCTAAGCCTGCTCAACTACAGTCCAACCAAGCAGACCCAGACTCTCACAACATGCTAAGCCCACACATCTTACAGTCATCATCAATACCCATAAGCCTTCTTTAGGCAAGTATCTCGAGGATTAGCTTCGGACGAACAACTACAACTACTGTCTGCTTTCAACTAGGAAGCAAACACCAGAGTATCTTCCACACAGGGAAACCCCCTTCTATGGATTGCTTTTGGATTGTGAACTATCTCCCGCATATCTAGGAGTGCAGAGCTAACATAGAATTTCTTTCCTACAACACAACTCTTAATTAGAGATGGATCTCCACAAAGATCTCCTCCCTAAACTACGCCTACGATGGCCTGGTTAAACCAGGACTCCTTGCACTATAAAGAAGACATGAGGTTGGTAAGATAAGGTACGCTAAAAAATCCTTGTTATAGCATTACACCTTCGTCAAATCCCTGTTTGACTTTAGCATTGGAGTGCCATCGGCCACCCCATGGTAGTTTGTGGCTCACGTGCGTTACATGTGCAGGTCAGCAGAAACAGGGTCAAAACAGGGAGCGAAAATTGATTGCATCAGTTTGGCGTCATCCGTGGGGACGACATAGTTCTTAACTTTACACTAAGCGTCGTTTCCTATCGAATCCCAGAGAGATGGTTACCACTAGGTCACGCAATAACGAACCAGGGGACACGTCCAATGCTCCCGTTTTCCTTATACCAGTTCTTGCCATGCACGGGCAGCCTACTCACGCCCCTGCACCAACGGCAGACCCTAGAATCAATGTATTGGCATCTCAAATACAATAGGTTATCAAGGCGGTGGAGACACTCACACGACAGAATCCACCCGCTGCTAATGGAGACTAGGAACAACACGGACCTCTACCTCCAGTGGATGATAGGGAGCAAACGCAAAAGAGCCAGGCCCCCGCTAGTTTCCATTGGACTAAGGGAGGTTGTGCAGCTGACGCTGATCTAGCCGCCATGACAGAGAGGCTCGGTCCCAGGAACCCTTTCTGCAGAGGAGCGCACGACCTGGACGTACTATATCGCCTCTACATCCCACCCTTTCTAGAACGAATCATGAGTGAAGCACTTTCGAAAAAGTTCACTCCCCCGAAACTCGATTCTTATAACGAAACCACCAATCCTTTCGATCATCTATGCCATTACCAACACGTAATGGCGCTCAAGGAAGGATTTGAATCTGTCACGTGCATAACCTTTTTCATCAGCCTTAAAGGCTCTGCATTGACGTGGTTCCACAACTTTCAACCGAAGTCAATCGACTCCTTCAAAACATTGGCGAATGAATTCTTGACACATTTTGTCGGAAGCGAACATTTCAGAAAAAGGCCCGCACTACATATTCTCTCTAATGTCGAGGTCCGGTGAGACGCTTCGAGAGTATGTCACACGCTTCAACAACGAGCTGACCCTCATCGACGGGTATAGCGACAATACAATTGTGATGATGTTTACTGCGGGCCTCAAAGAGGGAAAGCTCTTCGAGGACCTCACCTTGGAGCCCCCTCTAGACATGGCAAAGCTCATCAAGAGCGTCCAGAACTACATCACCCTGGATGAGTCAAGGACCTCTAAGAGGGAGGCCGAAGGCAACAGAAAGCCCTCAGCTTCTAAGGACAAGAAGGAGGGAAAGAGACACGAGGATGAGGAGCAGAGTAAGAGGAAGCGCACTTACAACAGACTGAATCCTGATCGTCCCAAGCCAGAAAAGTCATCCAACTACGTCGGATCTAGAGACGTGACACCCCTGAATGCTAGTCTGTTGGATATACTCAATTCCATAAAATATAGGGAGGAATTGAAGTGGCCCTTTAAGACACGCGAAGACCCTGCCAGAAGGGACAACAACAAGTATTGTGCGTACCACAAGGAAGGCGGCCACAACACCAATGACTGCAAAAGTCTGAGGTATGAAGTAGAACACTGGATCTGCAAGGGAAAATTGAAAGACTTCCTGAAGTCTGAGAAGCAGCCAGAACAGACCAGGGATAGGGGGAGTCAAACAAAGAGGTAGAGAATGAGATTCCTGGGATAATATACGTCCTTCATGGAGTCGGACCGAATGAAGACCAGTCGCACAGGTCCCGTAAGTAGACTCTGTTGGATATGCGGACACAACCCGCAGATGAAAACAGACGCGTTTGCTCAGTTTGCTTAGTGCAGGCACCTAGTTTGCTGATGACGATAGCTTCTGGTTCACCCCGACACCCAGTTTGCTTAGTGTAGGCATCGACGGTTTATGAAGTGGGAGTCTAATCAGCGCTGCATCGCCTGGTGACAACGACTCACTAGGGATCACTGCCCCATTCACGGTCAGTGTTCGCCGAACCTAATCAGGTAAGCCTAGCTGGTGACAACCAGCAACGAAAGCTTTTGATCAAAACCTGGACTTGTAGCCCCCACTGCGAGGGTTTAGATAGCCTGGAAGGTGGGAGCCTAGTCAGTCCTGAACTGATTTTGATGGCTCGCCACGAGACCACTGCTTTTCAACGTGGCCTTCAAATCAGCAAAACTAGATTTGTAGCTCGCGCTGCGAGGGTGTAGATAGTCTAGAAGGTGGGAACCCAGTCAGCCATGACCTGATTCTGACAGTTTGCCACAGGATCACTGCTTTTCAGCGTGGCCGCCGAACCCTCCCAAATTTGTAGCTTGGTGCACTCAGGTGTAGATAATTTGGATGGTGGGAGCCTTGTCAGTCCGGAAGTGATTTTGATGGCTCGCCACAGGACTACTGCTCTTCAGCGTGGCCGCCAAATCCCCCTCGAACACGTAGCCCCCACTGCACAAGGAGGGTGTCGACGGTTCGAAAGGTTGAAGCCTAGTCAGTTCCGAACTAATTCTGATGGCTTGTCACGAGACCATTGCTCTTCAGCCTGGTTGCCAAACTTTTACTCCCCAAATTTGTCGACCGTTTTGCTCGGTCATAAATAATTCGAAAGGTGGAAGCCTAGTCAGTCTCGAATTGATTATGATGGCTTGCCACGGGACCACTGCTCTTCAACCTGGTTGCCAAACATTTACTCCCTGAATCTATCGACCGCTCTACTTAGTCATAAACGATTCGGATGGTGGGAATCTCAAACAGCTATCCACACGACCTCTGCTCTCCTTCAGGATTGCGGATGCAAATATGATTTTAGCTGAGTTAGTGCCTTCACGCTCAAACCGATTGACATTCTAACATTAGAAAAAAGTCACTCGTGCTGATACAAGGATAGTACAATCGGTGCCTAGATGAAAGCTAATTAGGACGCCAACCCGAGCTTACGGCCCCTGACTCGGTGTGAACTCCCTGACACGTATTTTCGGCCACCACAGCTTGCCCGCAGCAACAGCTACAGCTGACCATTTAGACAAACAAGAAAAAGCTCAAGCAGCTTACCTATGGGACATGACACAACTCGGTGACTCAACCCCCAGTTAAATTGTTTGCAACATGCTCACTATCGAACTCAATGATGCAACAATGACCCCGACTCATTCATAATACAAAGTGGTCATGCTCTCTACGATAGACAGAACAGACAACGTCTTATTGATTCAACTAGCCTACGT
Organism: Berberis vulgaris; assembly: GCA_963556465.1. Taxonomy (NCBI): domain Eukaryota; kingdom Viridiplantae; phylum Streptophyta; class Magnoliopsida; order Ranunculales; family Berberidaceae; genus Berberis; species Berberis vulgaris. The sequence continues at coordinate 30,933,656 of OY747133.1, forward strand.
CAAAGTAAGACGACAAGGCAAAATGAAAAACAAACAATAGAGACGCCAAATATGAAACGAAAAATATCGTTTTCATTAATGGCCAAGACAAAAAGTGTACAAACATACAAAGTTTGCTCCTAATCAGGAGAAGGTATAGAAACATAAGAGCTAAGCCTAGGAGGAGCAGGGGCAGAAGTTGCATCTGTACGCGCTTCAACCTGGACAATAGGCATCAAATTGTCCTCCTCGCCCGACGACTCAGAGGTAACAAACAAGTCCACATATGACATCTTCTTGTAATGGCTAAGATCCCACTACGGATGCTCCTCCTTCATCAACATCAATGCCAACAGCTCCAGCCGACCATGAACAATCCAGCGGAACTCACATTTGCTTTGTTCCTGGATAAACTCTTCTTCTCGCACCTTTGCATCAAGAAGGTCACGCTCCAGTAGCTCCAACTTGCCAGTTAGCGCATCGACCTGTTGCTTCTCAGCAGCCCAGTCAAATTCCAACTGTTGCTTCTCAGCAGCCCAGTCAGCTCCCTTTGAAGCACTCTCCTCAGCAAAAGACTGTAGCTCAGAGTGCGCCTTAGCCACAGCTTCCTGTGCAACCTCGACTCAACTCCTGCTTAAGTCTGTCCCTCTCGGACACAACCTCGGTCAGATTATGCTCAAGGTCCTCCAGACGAGCCATCTGAGCCTCAGCGACCGCAGTTGATTGATCCGACTGCATCTCTTCTGCCTGCTTCTTAGCCGCTCAATTTCGTGGAGTGCATCAGAATGCAGCGTCTGCACGTGCGAGAAGACACGCTCCAAGGTATATACCCTCTCGCGAGCCGCATCTACTTCCGTCCTAGCAACGGACGCGTGGCTCATATGAAACATACCAAACATAAGATACTTCAAACCCTTGACCACATGCTCTTCCAGCGTATCCTCCTCGAAGCGTACTCAACATCCACCCCTTGGTGCTAGACATGTGAGCTCATCTTTACCAAGTCCAATGCGAACATACTTATCCGTGCATCAGAATAAAGCTTTCCCTGATCAGGAACTATTCCAGCGCTGCCCTTTACCGTCTCCACCGTCCTCAAACTCTCGTCCGTGAACAAAGGACCTTCCAATAGTTCTAGCTGTGGCCTAGAACAAGACAGTGAACAATGCGGACTGGGAGACACGACCGGTACCACGACCACTTTCAGGCGAGTCAACGATGGGGTGATCAGATTCCACCACCTCAGATTAATCTTCACAGAGCCCTCTACCAGAGTGGCCCCACGCAAATTAGCGCCAGCAGAAGCAGCCATTGCAACCCGCACTAGACAGTCATTCAGAGCCTCAACCTGCGCGTCACTAAGGTTTGACCCATCAGCAACTCCCGCCAACCGCAGATAATCTTTCTCCAAGCCAGGAACGTTAGTCTCCGCCTCAACAGGCCTAGCAGACTCGTGCTTCTCTCTCAACGGAGCGGGTCGTGCCGAAGACGGCCCATCCCTAAAGCAAGGCTTCTTCATCACAAAGGAATCAAACGTCTCAGATGGATACTCCGCATCAGACAGAATGAGAGTCTTGGCCCTAGCAGCCTTCCTCTTCCTAGAAGGGGCCCCTTTTCCAGCTTAATACGCAACTCTTGATACAGAGTGGGGGCGACGTGATAGTTTTCCATAGCCTACTACGAACGAAATTGGAAACTCTTATGATATCAACCGCCTCCCTTTTTCCATGACGTGAAATGCCTCCATGGTGGTTTGCTCCTCTAAGGTAAGAGGATCAGTGGGAAATCTTCCTGCAAAATAATGCAATGATCATTCAGACCACTATCAAACACATCAAAGTCATAGGAAAGGAGTTCAACTTACGAAGCGGCCTGAACTATCGCTCAACCGAACGACCATTGCACCGAAAATACCACGAATCCGCGGGAGCCAAGAAGCAGTACTTTTGCTAGAACTTCAAATCATCAGGAAGTTTACCGAAGTACTTCGGCGACGTCATCTTAGAGAAAACATTGTTCTTCAGTCGAGGAGTGGTCACTAAGTGGATCACCCACGGAGTCACACTAACACCAGCCTCCTTAGCATTGAGCAGAATCATGAAAATGATTCTGTATCCATTGGGTCCCAACTGAGCCGGAGGAATCCCCAAGAAATCCAAGAGCTCCCAAATCACGTCCAGAACCGGGAAACGCACTCTAGTTTGAAGCATCCCTTGATGCAAATAGATGAAATTGGTCGGAGGCGACATTGGCGTTTGGTCGCCCGTCAGAATGTACAACGGCAAGTCTTCAGGAACTCCAAACCTTGCTCGAGTTTCAGCGAGACCAGGCTCGAACAACATCTTGTCTTCAAAGAAGACTAGGCCCTTGGCCAGAACAACATCATCAAGAAGGTTTTCTCGAGCCATGAAGAAGACGAACGAACCTTTCAGAACAATATCTTCAAAAGCAAGTGAAGCAGAAAGGTCAGCCTCAACTCTACGGATGACCTATACAGAGGACAGGTTCCCGCCTCTTTTCCGTCGAACCATCTCAAGCAACGATTTATAGTCAATCATCATGAACGCCGCATCCCTTCAAGAGATGACTTTGCGAACCGATGTGACAGCCCACTAACTCGGGGAGAGTAGCTGATGATACATAAAAATGGTCACACTCCTGAGTCGAACACGTGTCATGATGATCTCAAGGAACTACAGGCTCAAGCATTGGCCCAACACAGATCCAGCCCAAGTAGATCTATGCCTGCTCAACTTTAGTCCGACCAAGCGGACCCGGACTCTCACAGCATGCTAAGCCCACATGTCTCACAACCATCCTCAATACCCATAAGCCCTCTTCAGACAAGTATCTTGAGAATCAGCTTTGGACTGGCAACTACAGTTGCTCCCTGCTTCCAAGTTGGAAGCAAACACCAGAGTATCTTCTATACTGGGAAACTCACTTCTACGTATTGTTCTTGGATTAGGAACTATCTCCCACATACCTAGGAGTGCAGAGCTAACAAATAACTTCCCTCCTACAACACGACTCTTAACTAGAGAGGGATCTCCACGAAGATCTCTTTCCTAAACTACGCCTACGATGACCTAGTTAAACCAGGACTCCTTGCACTATAAATAAGACATGAGGTTGGTAAGCTAAGGTACGCTACAAAATCCATGTTATAACATTACACCTTCCTCAGATCCCTGTCTAACTTTAGCATCGGAGTGCAATCGGCCACCCCACGGTGGCATGTGGCTCACGTGCAATACATGTGCTGGTCAGAAGGAACAGGGTCAAAACAGGAATCAAAAATCGACTACATCAGTAACTTTAAAATAATTTTGTAATGACAATTGCTGCCCACATCTTCTTAAAAATAAGTAGGGCTAACTTTTCACGAGCCGCGTTCATTCTCTTCACCAAGCATTGTCGTTATACTTACCTTCACAAGGACTCTTTAACAATAATAAATTTATCTCATTTTTGTCATTTAACTTTGTTTTATTTCTCTATATTTTCTAAGTTTTTATTCGTTTCTCCAACTCTCCATCTTATCTATATTTTCAAGTTTTCATTATGAAGCATGTAGCTTTTATGTCTTATGTGTATGTTAATACCCTATTAAAGATTCTAAAATATGGGCTTTAATATTCGATAAGATTGTGTTTCCTTCTCATGTAGTATTGTGGTTATATTGGTTAATTTATGAGATCGTATTGCAAACAAATATTAGTAAGAAATTTTGTTTGATAATGTTTTCTAAATATACTAGGTCACATTTCAATATTCTTATAATTAAAGGTATTGTAACATTCTCTAGGATTTGGATAATTGGATAATTATTGGGTATGATTTTAAGCACAATATTTATGTCATAATTTTATTAAGCTCAGTGGGGCAAATTTCTCAAACAGTTCACTTTCAGCACCTAAAAACAAACACCTTTTTAATTTTACACCTTCTAATCAACAACCCATTCAGAAGCGAAACGAACAGTTCATTCAGAAGCTCGTTCAGAATTCTAACTCCGATTAGAAGTTAGCTTCTACGCACTTAAAAAAAATAAACACCACTTTACTTTAATAATTCTACCTTTGAATGAGATTTGCTCGATTAAAGAAATTTAACAAGTAATGAAGAAGAGTAGGGACCTCTTTTTCCAGAGGATATGAAGCAAAAACTGGGAAAAATAGATGATGAATAGGAAATGGGTTGGGCAAGTAAGTGCTCATTTCATCCCTTTTCTTTTTATGTTTTTTCATAATGGTTTTCAAGGCACTGCGGTCATGAAATTTCCTGAATCCCTAAGGCAGTCACTCTCATGGCCGAAATCTCTCGACGGTATTACTCTTTATTTCTCTGTATCTTTTGTTCGCAACCCTAAACTTGTATGAAACTAGGATTCTAAACATTTTTTCTCTCCAAAGCTACATTATCCCTGTGGAGATTTTCAAATCTTCAGTCTTTTGAGTTTTGAAATTGATAGTTGTGTGCAAGCTACATGCTTGATTTGGGAATTGTACCAGAATAAGTAACAATGAAGTCAAGTAAAAAGCGACCTACCTTCACCGTGTTGTTTGCACTTTTGTTTCCTCTAAACTCTATTGAATTTCCTAAAAAATAAGAGCAAGTTTTAAAAAGGACCCTAGAGTGTTTAGGGTTGAGCCAGGAGGGTCTCTTAACGCCTTCTTTTTCTTCCCATCAAAGTTATTCACAAATACTTGCAATGACAATTTATGATTTGATTATGAGATGAGTTATGAAGTCTGTTAGAGAAGGAAGGAAACAAACAACAATCTGTTAGAGAATGAAGGAAATAAACAACAATCATGTTAGGGAAAGGAAAGAAACAACAATCTGCCGATATCGTAGCATAATATTTGCAAGGACATTATTCTATTCTAGGTTTATTTTATTTGATATGATTTGTATTTGTTTCTAAATGTACTTTTAGTTTAGGTTATATAAACTCATCTTGGGTCCTTTGTAAGATATTCATTCAATAAAGTTTTCTTCTTCTTCTAAACTTAATATGATATCAGAGCAATTCTGGTGACCTAAACATAAACCCAATTCCGCCATCAACATGAGCGATACAAAATCATCCAAGGATTCCATAAACAAATCAGGCGCCATCCCTTTTGACAACCCCAATCATCCATACCATCCGAACCACTTAGACCAACCTGGCATGATCCTTGTTCGCAGCCACTGGATGAGGATAATTATGGCACATGGAAACTTTAAATGACCATGGCGTTAAGTGCCAAGCACAGAGCCTGATGCTCAATCACAAAGCCTGATGCTCAATCCCCCATCGATTACGCACAATGGAATCGCTGCAATAACTTGGTAAAATCGTGGTTGTTCAATTCTATCACCAAGGAGATTGCCGGAAGCGTGATTTACTACACGTACGCATACGAGATTTGGAACGATCTCAAGGAACGGTTTGCTCAAGTCAACAATGTTCAACTTTTCCACATTGAAAGTGAAATACACAGTTGTGTTCAAAGCAAGGCAAATAACGTGGGTAACGCCTTTACCCTCTCTGATCTCTCACGTAAAGTTTCCTCCATCAAATTGCTTAATGCATCGATGATATAGATCCTTAATAGTGGTGCCACTCACCACATGATTTCATCCAACACAACCCTCACTTCTTGTAAGCCAGTATCTAATCGCATAATGAAGTTACCCAATGGTACTCATGTCGTTGTCACTGACATTGGCACCCTGATATTTTCACCAAATTTTATCCTTAAGAATGTCCTCTGTGTTCCATCATTTCAATTAATTCTAATTTCTATCAAGAAGCTTGTTTATGAGTATCTTTGTCTCATCCTTTTCTTCGATCATTTTTTTGTCATCCAGAACCTATGTTTAGGGATGACGATTGGGACGAGAATTGAGAAGGGTGGCCCTCTTCTACTTCAACCACCCGAATAATTTATCTTCAGTTCACTTTGTCCAAAAGCTCACCTCTCATCCTCTTTGGCACAAGCGTCTATGGCACTCCTCAAATAAATTATTACTTCATTTACCTTTTCTTGTTGCATCTTGCACTGATTTTTCTTTCACCATATGTCCTCTTGCAAAACAAACTCGATTTTCATTTCCAATTAGTTCAATAAATAGCGTAGCTCCTTTTGCCTTATTGAATGTTGACCTTTGGGGGAGGGTATCGTGTCCCTTCTCTTACTAGTACACGTTATTTTCTAACAATCGTTGATGATTACACACGATGCACTTGGATCTACTTGATGAAACACAAGTCTGATACACGAGATTTGTTAATTTCTTTTAACAATTTTCTTCACACAAAATAATTCGAAGTGACAATGACCCAGAGTTTGAACTTCATAATTTCTATTCTCAAAAGGGTATTGATCATCAAACTAGTTGTGTTGCACTCCACAAAAAAATGAGGTAGCTGAAGAAAAACACTACCATTAGTTGCAAGTGGCCCGGGCTCTCTTGTATCAAGCCAGTTTACCAAAACATTTTTGGGGTGAAGCCATCCTCACTGCTGCATACTTAATAAACCAGACACCTACCCCAGTTCTTCAAGGTAAACCTCCTTTTGAACTATTTTACCAACGGTCGCCAAATCACTCATATTTGTGTGTCTTTGTTTTGCCTCTACTCGTGCCCAACGACCTTCCAAATTTGACTCTCGGGCCACTCGATGTATTTTTCTTGGGTACCCTTACGGGCAAAATGGTTAAAGAAATTTCATCTTGAACTGGGCAAGGTTTTTACATCTCATAATGTTATTTTCCACAAAAAAATCTTTCCTTTTCTTCACTACTTCCGATGGTCCGCCTACATCAACACCACCAAGTCCTACCTCTTTTCCCACTACTATTTTTCCTCCGACGATGCTCTTCATGATGCATCGACTGTCATCGACCCCAACAGCTTACCACCCTCTAGCCATCAACAAACCAACGCGTTTGAGCCTTCCACGCCAATTCTCACCTCACCAACTGACTCATAGACTCCAAATTCACATGTCTTTCTTTCGTCAGCCTTTGTAGACCTCTCCTCACTGAGACCTTCTCATCCCTCTTGGCCCACACGTCTTCCATCCCACCTGCTCAACTAACATGTGGACGTCTCCCTGCCCTCTTACTCCTGCCCCTCTTTCAGCTCCAATGTGGTTATGCACCCTAGTACACCCAATTTTCCAATTCCTTATACTCAATTATCTGATAGCCACTCTGCTTTTACTAATCACCTTTCTACTGTCAAGGATCCCACGTTACTTGTGCAGGCCATGCAGTTTAAGCACTGCCGAAAGGCCATGAGAGTTGAAATAGATGCCATTGAGTCCAACCACACTTGGTCCTTTCAGTTGCTTCACCCAGGAAGAAACCAATTGGTTGTGAATGGTTATTCAAAACAAAACTCCATCCGGATGGCACGGTTGAACGTCACAAAGCTCGCCTCGTAGCCAAAGGTTATAGTCTAGTAGGACTCGATTACAGCGAAACGTTTTGCAATAGTGGCCAAATTATTGGTTGTCTGATTTCTTCTTGTTGTTGCTTCCATCAATGGCTGGCATCTTCACCAACTGGACGTCAACAACGCCTTCTTGCATGGTGATCTCATGAAGATGTGTACATGTCCTTACCACCCGGTTTTGGATGAAAGGGAGAGACTTGTGTCTGCAAACTTCACAAGTCTATCCACGGTCTCAAGCAAGCATCTAGCCAATGGTTTTTGAAGTTATCCACCACCCTAAATCTGATGGGTACTATCAATCAAAGGCAGGCTATTCCATGTTCATTCGAAACCAAGGTGATTGTTTCACCGTTGTTTTGGTATACGTTGATGGTGTTATTTTAACAGGCAACATTGAAACACATTGAGCAACCAAGCAATTCTTAGCTGAAAAATTCAAACTCAGGGACATGGGAAAGCTAAAATATTTCATGGGGGTTAGAAGTGACCCGCTCATCAAAAGGGATTTTACTCTCGCAAGGGAAATATGCTCTTGAAATTTTGGAGGACACCAGATTTCTAGGTGCAAAGCCGGCTGATAATTTTCTCATGGAATAAAATGCCCAACTTACACGAGATGATAGTGACTTACTTAGCAATCCTTCCACATATAGAAAACTGGTTGGCGGGCTGGTTTACTTAACCATCACCAGGCCTAATTTGGCCTACCTCGTCCATGTTCTCAACCAATTCATGGACAAACCAAGAACAACTCATCTTCATGCAGCTTACAGAGTCTTGAGGTACATCAAATAGACACCAGGCCAAGGTATTCTTTTCTCTCCACCAGAAATTCACTTCAATTGCGAGCATTTTGTGATGTTGATTGGGCAAAATGCAAAGATACAAGGAGTTCAGTTACTTGGTATTGTGTTATGCATGGTCAATCACCAATCTCTTGGAAAATCAAAAAGCAAACAACAATATCACGATCATCAGTTGAGGCAGAATACCATTCCATGACATCTACGTGTTGTAAAGTTACTTGCTCAAGTATCTTCTTAAATATTTAAACATACCATATCCTCAGCCGGTCAAATTATTTTGTGACAATCAAGCAACATATCGCCTCCAATTCGATGTTTCACGAGCGTACAAAGCACATCGAGATCGATTGCACCTCATTCAAGAAAAAATTCCGGATGGCACAATCCAAGCAGCGCACAAAGTCACAACCAGCAGACATTTTCACAAAGCCACTGGGAATGAAGGAAATAAACAACAATCATGTTAGCGAAAGAAGGAAACAAACAACAATCTACCTAGCATAATATTTGTCAGGATATTTCAAAAAGCCACTGGGAATGAAGGAAATAAACAACAATCATGTTAGCGAAAGAAGGAAACAAACAACAATCTACCTAGCATAATATTTGTCAGGATATTCTTCTATTCTAGGTTTTATTTTATTTGATATGATTTGTATAATATTTTATTTTTGTTGGAAGGCGAGGTGAGTTTTCAGGATCCCATAACCTATCAAAGACCAGAACTGGTCAACACACCATAAACTGATAAATATGCCGCCGGCTGAGTTCGAATCCATGACCTAGTAGTACCATCCGCCAAGATCTTACCATGGAGCTATGATGCCATTGGCAAGTTGGGTTTGTTTGTGTATACTAAAGGGCGGATCATATAAAAAAATAAAAATAAAATAAAAAAAATTAGTGTCATTGTTTTTCTCTATTAAGATTGTTGTTTTGTGTTGGATTTGCAGATGATAGTGGCAAAGAGAAAGATAGAGATGATAGGTAACTCTTTGTTTGGTAGATACCAGTGTCACTTTGTGAAACCTGTATGTAGTAATTGAGGTGGGGGAGATCAAATGCCCCTTTATGAAGGTGGGTTTGTGTTTCACCAAAAATAAAAAACAGAAAGTTGGTTTGTGGAACAAGTGGATTTCATTAGGAGAAAACCAATAACGAGATACTGCCTATTTGGGCTCCAATCTTGGCATGATGGATAGGCGTCATGGATATATGAAATCAGTTTGTTTTGGATGCTATCGTAGCCCTATAATATAACCACCTAAATTGTTCAAGTCAAAAAGAAGCTAAATCAGTGAGTGGGATGGTTATTAAGCCAAGGTTTATCCTCTCCATCACCTATTGTTTCTGAGACCAAGACCTAAGAATAAATGTCAGGTTCATGACGTGCATTTTTCATTAGGTTGATGTAAAAGTTGCCACAACATTTTAGCTATAACTAAGGAAGTCTCCACAAAACTATATGATCATGAACTTTTTCGCTAATACATATGAGAAAATGAACTCAAACATAGACATCTCCATCTCTTGGTAATTCAAGCTTTACAATTTCAGTCTACTGTCCTTCCAAAGTTATATAGAATCAAATCTATATTTGTATAATTTATTACTAACTCAACAAAAATATGACCTTAGTTTTTTCAGATTTGTTTTTAGGCATTCTTTGAATGGATAATTGAGTTTTTAGAAAGGCACACAGAGATGGAATAAGATTGGTGATACATACACTTCCCTCGCGAATTTTTGCAAGAATCACAACAATAAACGATTGCAAGATGGAATCATTAGTGGTAACAGATGTGCATTCCAAGCATTGTTACTGTTCTGGTGTGATATTATACTTGACACAACATAATTCCAGCTAACAAAGATGACGATAGAGAAGAAAAATCGCACACTAATTTCTTTGGTTGTTGATGACATTAGAATAAATTCAATGTAGCTGCTATAGACTTACGTTGTCTAAGTTTCACATAACACAATATTTCACTTTCTACATAAGCTCATAAGAAACAATACCATAAGCTCTTCATTAAATGTGTTTCAAGTAGAGTAACCCATCGAAGCATTTTCTCTGTACTTTCTGATTGACATTAAACATGCATGCCTCTTTTATGTCATGAGGGTACTGCAATATTCTCAACAGACTTATTACTAATGTATTGTATTTAAATTATTTTTCTACCCACTCAAAGTTAATTGATGAAATGAAGGGGTTCTTTTTTTCTTTTTTGATTATCAATATTTTTTCCTAGTTTCCAGAGATTTTTAATCTTTGGTTTTAGGTTTCTGAGGTTGATATTAAACTCTGACATGATATTGGGGTTTACTTTTGTGCCTTTTTTTTTTTACTTGATATGAATTCATGAGCTTGGTTATTATTTTCATTTTATTAGTTTATGTTTTGTATATACAGTTATATATTATTTCTTCATTAATTTTATTAATTTTTCTCTATTATGAATATTTTTTTTATCCACTTCATTTCTTGAAATTGTATTCTTTTTCGCGATATTGAAGCTTATGCGCAACAAAATTAATATATCAACAAACAATACAGAAGATGAGAAGACAAACACGCATAAAATATATATATATATATATATATATATATATATATATATATATATATATATATATATATATTTATATACATCTACATGAGGGAATTATATGAGTCATCTTTTCTTTTGCATAATTCTTTTTGTTATTTGCATATTAACCATGGATTATTCCTTTCTTGTGTCTAGGCTATTGTGAAAGGGGATGATTTTGATTAACAAGACAAAAAAAAAATTTTATTACGAAGGTGGGTATTTGTTTTAGTCTTATCTTTTTATTTGCATATTATCCATTCGTAGTGGGTTGTGGGACAACTGGCATGTCTCCCCCACTCTGTATCGAGAGTCGTGCATTAAGTTGGAAGATGGGGCCCCTTCTAAGAAGAGGAAGGCTACTGGGGCCAAAACTCATGTTCTGTCTGATGTGGAGGAGTCGTCTGAGACTCTTGCCTCCTTCATGAGAAAGAAGTCTCGCGATTGAAATGGGACATTTTCGGCGCGACCCGCTCCAATGAAGCGGGAGTGCGAGTCTGCTAGGCCTGTTGAGAAGGAAACTGATGTTTCCGACTTGGAGAAGGATGACCTGCGATCGACAGGAGTTGTAGATAGGTCGAACCTTAGTGACGCGCAGGTCGAGGCTCTGAATGACCATCTTGTGAGGATTTGGCTGAGGTGGTAGAATCTAATCGCCCCATAGTTGTTTCGCTTGATAGTGGTCGCGGTACCAGTCGTATCTCTTGCAATCCGCATTACTCACCATCTCGCTCTAGGCCTCAGCTAGAGGTGTTGGAGGGTTATTTGGATACTTCGCTGCCTTTTCTCCCTTCGGATCCCATTGAGTCGTCTCGCACAAAAGTTGTTGTTGTTGTTAACAAGGGAAAGGCCACGAACGAGAGCTTGAGGACGATTGCGACCATGAAGGGCAGTGTTGGCATAGTTTTCGATCAAAGAAAGCTTCATCTGGGTGCACGGATAAGCTTGTTTGCACCAAATTTTTTGAAGTTGAGTTCACAGGTCTGGCACCAAGAAGTGGACGTAGAGTATGCTTCGAGGAAGCATATAAGCAGGCGTCACAGCTGGCTGATGGATCACGTTCCAAAACCCGAGGAGGATTCATTGGAAGGGTGTATGGATAAAGGCTTGAAGTACCTTGTGATGGGTATGTCTCATTTGAGCCACGCGGCTGTTGCTGGGATGGAAGTTGAGGCGGCTGGCAAGAGAGTATACACCTTGGAGCGTGTCTTCTCGCATATGCAGATGTTGTATTCTGATGCACTCCATGAAATTGAGCGGCTTAAGAAGCATGCCGAAGAGAAAAGGTTTGATCGGTCAACCATGGCCGCTGAGGCTCAGAAGGCTCGTCTGGAGAACCTTGAGTGTAATCTAACAAAGGCGGTGTCCGAAAGGGACAGACTTAAACAGGAGTTGAGTCGTACCGCCGAGAAGTCGAGGTTGCGAAGGAAGCTGCGGCTAAGGTGAGTTCTGAACTGTTGTCTTTCGCTGATGAGAATGCTTCGAAGGAAGCCGATTAGGCTACTGAAAAGCAACAGTTGGAATCCGATGTGGAGTTCTTTGCTCGAGAAGCTAGGAAGGCCGAGGACCAGCTCGAATTGGGGTGGCATGAACTTAGTGCCGTGAAGAGCAGTTTGGCCATAGAGCAGTCTCAGGTCAACGCACTGACTGGGAAGTTGGAGCTACTGAAGCGTGAACTTGTTGATGCAAAGGTGCGGGAGGAAGAGTTTCTCCAAGTACAAGGCAAATGTGAGTTTCGCTGGGTTGTACATGGTGGCTGGAGCTGTTGGCGTTGATGAAGAATGAGCATCCGGAGTCGGATCTCAACCGTTATGAGAAGATGTCGTATGTGGACTTGTCTGTTACCTCGACATCATCGAGCGAGCAAGACAGTTTGATCCCTGATGTCCAGGCTACAGCCTGTATGGATGCAACTCCTGCTCCTTCTTCCAGTAGGCTTAACTCTTCATTTTGTATTTGACCATTAATGAAAACAGTTTTATCCGTTCCGTACTTGTTGTCTTTATTGCATATTTTTCATTTCGCCTTGTCGTCTTGCTTTGGCATAGGCTGGTTGAATCAATAGGACATTGACTGGTCTGTCTGCGGTAGAGAGCTTGACCGCTTTGTGCTATGAATGACTCGGGGTCATCGCGGTGTAGTCATGTCCGGTAGTGGGCATGTTACGAACAATTTAGTTGGGGGTTGAGTCATCCGAGCTGTGCCCTGTCCCCAAAGTAAGCTACTTGAGGGTTACCTTGCTTGTCTGAGAAGTCGGCTGTAGTTGTTGCTGTGAGCGAGTTGTGATGGCCGAGCATGCGTATCAGAGCGTTCGTGCCGAGTCAGGCGTCGTAAGCTCGGGTTGGCATCCTAAGTAGTTTTTATCTGGGCACTGACTATACGATCTCTGTATCAGCGCAAATGGCCTTCGCTTAACATTAGAATGTTAGTTTGTTTGAGCATGAAGATGCTGACTCAGCTAGATTCATGTTCGCGTCCTTTGTTTTGAAGGGAAGCGGAGGTCGTGTGGTGGGCTGCTTGAAGTCCCCACCTTTCGAATTGTTTATGTCAGAGCCATGTGGACTACAGATTTGGGGAGTAAAGGTTTGGCGACCAGGCTGAAGAGCAGTGATCCCGTGGCAAGCCGTCGGAATCAGTTTGGGACTGACTAGGCTCCCACCTTCCAAATCAATTATGTCCGATCAGAGCGGACTACAAATTCGGGGAGTAAAGGTTTGGCGACCAAGCTGAAAAACAGTGGTCCCTTGGCAAGCCATCAGAATCAGCTCAGGACTGACTAGGCTCCCACCTTTCGAACCATCTACACCCTCCCCGGGCGGTGGGGGCTACGAATTCAATAGAGGTTTGGCGACCAGGCTGAAAAGTAGTGGTCCAGTGGCAAGCCATCGAAATTAGTTCAGGACTGACTGGGCTCCCACCATCCAAATTATCTAAACCTGAGTGCACAAAACTACAAATTTGAGAGTTTTTCGGCAGTCATGCTGAAAAGCAGTGGTCCTATAGCAAACCATCGGAATCAGGTCGTGGATGACTGAGCTCCCACCTTCTAGACTATTTACACCCTCGCAGCACGGGCTACAAGTCCAGATTTGGTGATTTGGTGGCCACGGTGAAAAGCAGTGGCGAGTGGTCGGAATCAGTTCACGACTGACTAGGCTCCCACCTTCCAAATCATCTACACCCTTACAGTAGGGGCTACAGGTATGGGCTTTGATTAGAATCTTTCGTTGTTGGTCGTCACCAGCTAGACTTACATGATTGGGTTCGAGGATCACTGACAGTGGATGGGGCAGTGATCCCTGGCAAGTCGTCGTCACCAGGAGTTGTAGTGCTGATTATACTCTCACTTCCTAAACCGTCGATGCCTGCGCTGAGTGGATTATGTATTGGGATGAACCAGAAGCCATCGTCATCAATTTTGGCTGACTAAGTTTGTCTGGTTTGAATAGAGGTTCCGCCTGCTAAGGGGCGTGCGAACCTAATCCATCAACATGTTGCATGGAGTGGATGAAATTACCTTAAATTAGCTGGTGATCTATAGGTATAATCAGTATGTCAGGGTTGACTAGGATTTTTAGTGCTCGTGTCGAGCATATGACAGAGTGTTGTTTGAATAAAAGGTTGAGCCCATGGGCCCACAGAGGAAGAGCTAGGGTTTCCTGCATGGTGCGTTGTGTGTACGACATAAATTGTGCGGTGACACGTGTACGACATAGGCTATGTGATGGTTGAGTATCGGTTACTCCCCCCTCAATTGATGGGGTTGCGTGCAATGCCATTAATTGATTGACATGGTCTGTGCAGTTTCCTTGGGAACCGTTGTCTTCCAATTTCCCATACGGTAATCAATGTTTGGCAATTAATGCTTGAGTGCCCGCTTGGTAAACCATAATGTCTATATATTGGTGTTTTCCAATCGTTGTAGGCACTATCTTTCGCAGAGCTTATCTTCTGTAATGTCCTTGCTTGAAGAAGATGTTTTGGGTTTTCCAAAGGGTGAGGAAAATGTTTTGGGTTTTCCAAAGGCTGAGGTTGAATCTCCATCTCTGGAGTCTCCGAATGTTCTGACATTTGCGCTAATCAAGCATAGAGATAGTTGTTGTTATGTTCAGTCACTTGTTATGGGTGAGCATGTAGTTGATCCGCTGAGAAGTAGTAGGGATTTCCTACCAAGGGAGATGCCTTGGTGTTAACCGTACCACTTTTGCCTTCGTGTACTCGAATCCCACTGCTAACCAATGGTTGATCGAAGTGTTAGTCGACATGTGATGTCTCCAGGTGTGGTAGTTCTCAGTTACACTTGCCATCGCATATGGGAAAAGTGATCTCTCTTGATAGCATTGTGAGACCGTAGTTGCGTCGCTGCTTGTGGCCATCCTCATCTGCATTCTTCTAACCTATTTGAGGAAGTCAGAAGGGGGGTCGGATGTCTCTTGAGGAAATCAACAACCCGTAGTGAAGTCTACAATGTTGTAGTACGAGACTTTTCCGGGGTGATTTCACTACAACAAAAATGAGCATTTATAGCTTTTGAGAATAGCGGTTTTTACACAACCGCTATAAAATGCTATTGAAACAGTGTATAAACAATTGTAAACAGCTATCAATCCAATTTCATTTGTGCGCTAAGTGAAATGCTATGAACGCGGGAGTTGCAATTCGCTGGGCGCCAACTATCCCGCTCGAATCGAAAAAAAAAAAATAAAAGCAAAACAAAGAAGAAGGAAGGAAGGAAGAAGAATCCCGCTCAAATCCCACTCTCATTCTCCCTCTGCAATCTGCTCTCCCTCTCCGATCGCCCTCCCTCTCCCTCTCCGATCGCTCTCCCTCTCCCTCTCCGTTCTGCTGTCCCTTTCTGATCGCTCTCCCTCTCCGTTCTGTTTCTCCCTCTCCAACGTGTTCTACTCCTCACCGTACGTGCTCTCGCTCTCCTTTTCAGGTCGATATGATTGCTTGGTGTTTGAGTTTTGTCCTCTCTGTGGGGTTTGAAATTAGTGGCTCTTGCAGGGTTAGCAACAACAAGGTTAGCTTCTTCTTTTGATAGATGGGGTTTACTTCTTCTTCTTTTTGGGTTCTTTTTGATGGATTAAGAAAAAAATTATGTTTTTTTTTTTATGGATTTCATTCACTGTTTGAAGATCTAGGGTTTTTTTTTATGGATTTCATTCACTGTAGTGGAGCTTGAATTTCTTTGTTTATTCTTAAGATATGAAGTGGATCGAATCCTAGTGTTTTACTGGGTTTTTTTTATAGTCATTTGAAGTTCCAATGTATATTGAGGAGTATAACCGAAGCTTTGATTGAAAGAATGACAATTAACTGTTAAAGATGTTTAGCTTTGTACTCGACTTACTGAAATTTCATCTTTGTTCAGGAATGACAAGAGTACCTCTTTCTTTTGATTGAGGTAACAAAAACTCTTTTGCTCTGATTTCTTTCTTCTTTTTTGTGTTGTTTCTGTGATCGATCTACTAACACAAATGTTCAGTGGGCTTTAGGAGTTGCACATGTGAAGTGGGTTATTGAGATTCTGACAGAGAAAAATAGTGGGGATGCATGATTGAAGCTGCTTGTTCTATGATTGGATTTTTGTTCTTCTTCTTCTTCATCAACTTTTTATGTATAGAAACTTGGTCGCAAAGCATCTTCATTGTTAGTCTATCATTGGTAAGAATTGATTGATTAGCTGGTTTTAGGAATATTTTAGATGTGGTCTACTTGTCAATGAGATGGACAGGAGGCGAAAATGGTCACAGGTTGAGTTGGAGAAGTTTTGGACCATGGTTCCAACTTGAATAAACCCACTTTCTATTTATCTACATTACTGTTTAGTATCAATCTAAAATGTTAATAATCATATGAATAATGCACTGTTTCATTCCATTCTTGTTATAGCTAAAAAAAGTGTCAAGGAACCAAAGGTTGTCCATCGAGATGTAAAGTCCAGCAACATTTTATGAGATCGACAATGGAATCCTAAGGTGTCTGATTTTGGGCTTGCAAAGCTATTATGTTTTATAAAACAGTTACGTGACGACTCGGGTGATGGGAACATACGGGTTAGTATTTTTCTTACACAAGTTCTCCGTCCTTCATCTAATATCTACTCTGCATTTAGCAAAAAAGTTATGATGGACATTTTGATTTTGTAGCTATGTAGCAGCTGAATATGCTTGCATGGTTATGTTGATTTCTCATCGCTTGGCTCGGCAGGTTTGTTCAAATATTTTTTTTTCAAGGATGCTATGTCTTTAATGATTTTGAATGGAGGATGGTATACCTATGACGCAATGGGTAATTCATTGATGCAGGGAGCTATAGTCGGGATGCTAGCAGATCCAAAGGAGGCAAGTAATGGTGATGATAATGAAGCATAAGAGTTTTCCTTTGCAGATTGATTGATAATGGAGTCTGTCAATCCTATCTGCGTAACCTTTTTTCCCTGTATTAACACTACCAACAGGCATGGGCTGGCATTCAAGAGGTCCATTTCCTCCCATTTAATCCTACCAACAAGCGTACAGCTTTGACTTATATAGATAGTGAAGGCAAAATGCATCGAGTCAAGAAAGGTGCTCCTGAGCAGGTATTTTTCATAAACATTTATATATTTAAGTATTTTGTATGGTCTATGCATGCTTTGTTCTGACTATTATGTCTTGCAGATTCTGAATCTTGCTCACAACAAGTCAGATATAGAGCGAATAGTTCATGCTGTGATCGATAAGTTTGCTGATCAATGCCTACGGTCACTTGCAGTAGCTTACCAGGTAAATAAGTTTTATCCTTCAATAACTTCCATTGTTTACTGAATACTAATCCTCAGGGTGTTTTGTCTTGGTATGAAACGGGAAGTTCCAGTTGGAAGGAAAAAGAGTCTCGAAGGTCCATGGCAGTTCATTGGTCTTATGCCTCTTTTTGATCCACCTCGCCATGACAGTGCTGAAACTATAAAGAGGGCCCTGAACCTTGGGGTAAATGTTAAAATGATCACAGGTATGTGTCTTGTGATATAGCATCTCAGTTTACATAAGTGACATTCTGTATTTTAAATGGGGTTGTAAATTAATGAGATATGAGCCTCAATTACATATTGATATATTAAGAGGGTTTCTGAAGTCACAAGTGTTGAAATCTCCTAGAAACCCTCAATTACATAGTGGATCACATTATGCTTCGTGCATGGAGTAAGGATGGTTTTAGTATAAAAAAAAAAGTTGGGTTTTTTTCTTCTAAAATGAAGTGAATCAAGGTTGATTTTGAGGTTTGAATTGTAGATTGTGTAATGAAGCCTTAATGCCCTAAAATGAGGTTCTTATGGTTTGAATGATTGATTGTTCTGCCTCTCTAATTTGGATTGAGTGATTGATTTAGGGGGTTTTAATTCAATTGTAGATTAGCGTAAATGGGTTTGGTTAAAATAAGTTTAGTCTCTTCATTGTTTGTTCTGTTGATTGTTGCTTCTTCTACATTTTCAGGTTGCATAGTTGTCATCAAGTAAAATGGTTGTTAGAGGTTAGTAGTCATTGCTTTTATCCATGTAAATAGTAAATTATTTTGGAAGAACCACACATGCATTTCATACTCTACACTGTCCATTACGAAGTAAAGTATTTGTATTATAGCTCATTCATTTTAGACTAAGCAAAATATGTGATTTCAGAGTTTATATCATAAGTGGTTTTACATTATTGTCATCATTCTTGCAGAAAATCATAGTACCAGTGGATCTTTTGGACTGAATTTTAAAGAGGTCGCTATTGTGAAAGATTTTGGAAGTCAACACTAGCTTTTTTCATTGAAGACATTGTATCGCAGAAAGCTGCAATTCTTCACATCGTCTGAGAAGCTATATGCCATTACAGGAGGGGAGAGCACTACATACTGGGTGCTATGTAAGGTATTCCTTGAAGAAATTTCATGATGAGAAGCCTTACAAAGAGGTACATGTAAGTTCTTTATGGAAGTTAAATTGAAGCACAACTAGAGCAACCAAAACTGATCTATTAAGGCTATTTTTTCGTTGGTTTTTGTGAAGTAGACCTCATCTTTAAATCCAATCATAACAATCAAACCATTATAGACTGCATTTTTTTTGGGTCGGGTGTATGATTGATTTCTGATTATATAATTTTTTTATTTCATTTTCATGCTTTTGATTTAGGATTTGGATATGCTATCATGTCAAACACTGTTTGGATCTATGAATAGAGGGTCTCCTCATTACATAAAGAGACAGGGCAAAAAACTTCACCATTTGGATCTCATGTTTTTGGGGTTTGTTGTGTGCACTAGCCACCACAAAAATGGACAGAGAGACAGAGAAAAATTATTGGATTTTCTATGCTTGTCTAGCAAATTGAAGAAAGAGTACTACAATAGAGGTTCAAATCAAAGAATGGAACTCATTCAGAGACTCTTAAACTTTGTGATTGATATGGTCCAGAAACTGATGCACATAAGCTTCAAAGAAAGAAGTAATTAATGGGATGATCTGATGTTTATGGAAGAAAAAACGGTTATAATTCTAATCCAATATTTTTTTCTCTGTCTGCTCTTCTTTGCTGCTTCTCTGTTTTGAACTAAGCCTTCAATGTTTGAACACCAAGATTTCCAAAACATCCAAAATAAGAGTCTTTTCTACCATAAATGTTTCATGTCCAAATGGGTTTTGATTCATTTCAAATATTAAACAAGACTGACCTTTGCATCCAGTGGTCTCTGCAACAGTTGATTAAAAAATGTCAGAAGTTTCAATAAGGAAATGTTCCTTCAATAAGAAAGAATCGTTCAGTTCTTCTTTTCTTTCCTTAATGGGTAATTCAGTCTTAAGTGTTTTATTCATGTGCCAATTAACACTTTCAACTTCAATCAGGTGATCAATTGGCAATAGGAAAGGAAACTGGACGTCGTCTTGGGATGGGAATCAACATGTATCCCTCATCTGCTTTATTAGGCCAGACCAAGGATGTGTCAATTGCAGCCCTGCCAGTTGATGATCTTACAGAGAAAGCTGATGGTTTTGTTGGCGTTTTCCCTGGTATGGTTCTGATATCAAGTTATAGCTAGGTTCTAGTGTCCATGAGAGGAGGTTGGTAGTTGCTGCTAGGTGCTTTTACTTAGAATATGCTTTTTCATCTTTCCTTGCTTCTTTTAACTGTTGCTGATGCAACGGACGCATCTCGCAGTGCTTCTGACATTGTTTTGACCGAACCTGGTCTTAGTGTCATCATAAGTGCTGTATTGACCAGTCGAGCCATCTTTCAGAGGATGAAAAATTATATGGTAATGTGCCTGGAAACATCTGATCGAAGCCTAGATACACGCAACATAATACTGAATTAATAGTTTCTATTTTGTATGTATTATACTTGGATCTCCATGGCTGTAAGAAATGGCCTGCATCATTCAGATGTTTTCAGTGTGGAGTATTTGCAATCTTATGGTTAGGTTTTATAAATACCATTCTAAAAGGTGCTAAGTTTTGTTTGATAACAAAATATCGTATTATAAAGAATCTATTGGCTTTTGATACTCTATATTTGGATAAGCTTTATCCAAATTAACTTTACTCCTTCCTGTGGTTACATATCATGAAATGTCTTAATGCTATTATTGCCTTGAAGGGTTGAAAAGGATACTTACTAAATGTTAGGCGTCTGAACATATTTCAATTAACTAGGAATATTGGATAGACTGACTTTCCATGGTCTCCATGATGAAATTGGCTATTGATTAATCTCCATGTGATTGAACCTCGTGTGAAAATTGTAACAATGATCTTGCATCCTGTATCTCCTGTGCTGCCATTATATGTATCTGTCCTGGCCATTATGCATCTGTATATAGTCCCTTGTATTGGCACCATTTTTTCTATATTATGTTTTCTTAGTCATGAGCTCATTTTGTAGCTTGCTTCTTACATTTTTTTTTTAAATTAATTTGTAGCTGTTGCAAAGGCGTTAAGACGGGTAGCTGAAGGGAAGGCTTCTGCTCAAGCTGAGGCAGCTGATTGGAAGCGGAAGTATGAATTAGAAAGGGCACGTAATCTGCACCAGGAACATAAAGGTTTGAAAAAAACATGATTACTTTTCAGTAAATAGCTCATTTTCGGTGACAACCAACTCTCAACTTTTAGACTGTTACAATTCTGTTTGGAGTAGACGATCTCTTTATTCAAAAGTCATACAAGCATGAACTTGGCATTGCCATTGAGTGTGGATGAGAACATGCTGTGGATTTATCCATTATTTATTGTCATTTGTCCTAACCACAGTTTGCTTCACTATCCATTCTCATAACTATCATTTCAAGTTTCAATCTTGCACTGTCAATTATCTCCAAATGCATTGTTGTTGTATGATATCTATTTGGCAGAGCTTGGTTTTAGTCTCCCATAAACTCTGAGCTCCCAGGAATTTTAATGTTGGATATTGTAGTTAGGTAGTGGTGGTGTTGTGTTTTCTTAACAAGTCAAGTTTATGAATTTTTAATAGCTTAAAAACAGCAGAGAGCCGATATAATCGTGGTACTGAAAGTATGTGTTAGTTTTAGGCCAGAACATAAAAAAATTTCAAATTTTGATCATTTGCAGAGATGTTGGAGGAGCTGTCAAGAAGAGAGGTTGCTTGCTGCTGCTGCTGCCGCTGCTGCTGCTGCTTGCTGCTGCTGCTGCCGCTGCTGCTGCTGCTTCTTGCTGCTGCTGCTGTCGTTGCTATCATTGCTTGCCACCTCTCACTGATGAATCCATTGCTAAGGAGATCGATTACATGCTAGCCAAGGGATGGGTCCCTTGCCTTGAGTTTGATCAGGTAACAACATGATTTTTATGTGCATATTGTGGGATATTATTTCTTTCATCTTTGCTGAGTGAGTGCAGTACTGATGTGGTTTTAATCTACAGTTTGTATTTTATTTGATTCATTGTTCGTCATTAGTAATATAGTTATTGTGCTTTTTCGGTTTGAAGGTGGGTTATGTGCACAGGACCAATAACAATATTCCTGGGTACTACGATGGGAGATACTGGACCATGTGGAAGCTGCCCATGTTCGGTTGCACCGACGCTTCTCAACTCCTAATTGAGATTCAAGAATGAAAAACACTTTCCCAAATGCTTATATCCGATGCTTGGCCTTTAGCAATGTACACCAGTCACAGTGCATGTCCTTCGTAATTCAAAAGCCTACCACCACCTCCTAACTTTTTTTTTTTTTTTTTGGGTTTTCTCTTTGTATGTTTAGCGTGTTGCTAGTTTATGGTACTAATAAGCTACTGCACTGGATTCGTGTCAATTTGAACATAAGTTTTTTTTTTTATTATTGGTTTAATATTGTTATTTGATTTTGATGTTGTATTTGGCATTTTAATGTCATTGTGCATGTTTAAGTTCTAGGGAAGAACATTCAGTTTTTCTACCAATTTTAATGAGAAGACACAGATACTACCAGTTGTTTTAGCTATCAATTTATCATATGTTCAAGAAAATTTTTATTTAACTTTGGCACATTTAAATTTTTATTTTCTAGACATAAAACTTATGAGATGTGTAATAAAAAGTCATTTGATAGTAAAAAAAAAAAAAAAAAAAAAAAAAAACAAAAAAAAAAAAAAAAAATTTGCTATGTATACTTACCATAGCGTTTTTAAAACGCTATGGTAGAGTCTACCATAGCGATTTTAGAGTCTACTATAGCATTTTTAAAACGCTATGGAAGAGGATACCATAGCGGTTTTAGACTCTACTATAGCGTTTTTAAAACGCTATGGAAGAGGCTACCATAGCGGTTTTGAAACGCTATAAAAGCCAAACTTACCATAGCGGTTTTAAACCGCTATAATATCCCCTGGGTCTATTATAGCTCCGGCTGTCATAGCGGTTACTAAAACGCTATGGTATCCTACCATAGCGATTTTTAAACGCTATTAATCACAATTTTTCTTGTAGTGTTTGACGGAGCAATTTTATTGCTCGATCTTTCAATCTCTTCTGCCACTTCGTCTTTATCTTGGGAAGGTGTCGAGCGTTTCCCATTATCTTACCTTTGTTGTCACTTGCAGATTGTTTGCATAGGAGGATTTGCAAGTCTTTGGCGGACACTGTCCATAGCAGAATTGTCTAAGCGAGTCTTTTACTTCAGTTTGCACTATATTCAAACGCTTATAGTGCTCAGTCTTTGTATCCGTCTCAGGGCGTTCGCAATATGTAGCCTTTTGTATCTACCTCGGGGCATTCGTAATATGTAGCATTTTGTATCTGCCTCAAGGTGTTTGTTGTTACATCTTTCCGATAATCAACAGAGTTGATTTTTTGTAATTCTTCCTTTATTTCTTAAATGATTGAAAATCACATAAGTCTTTTAAGAACTAAAACTCAATATTGACTATGGAAAGAGAAACAAACAACTTAAAGCAAACTAACTATTGACGGAGAGAAATTGATCTTGACCTTGAAGTGGATTTGGGTTGCTCTCGCGGATCATTCGGCGGACTGTCGAGGCGTTACATAGGTTACTGAAGAGTAAACCTTGCAGAGGGGTGGATCTCCGCGCCGACGGGATGCCGAGGGGATGTGTTCCCGCTTGCCATGGCCTTTTCGACTCGCTGGGTGGAAGAGCTTGTTGCTCCTGTACCACTTGAAAGTGATGTTTTTACCGTCTTTTGGCCTTGCATTGGGTCAGGTTGCTCTGGATGATGTAGCTGAATCTGGGAGCACTCTACCTATTTTAGTGCGGCGTAGTGGCAGCCTCGTACAATAGGTTGGTCTCCACATATTGTTCATTCAGAGTGGTTAGCAGTATACTTAACACACTGGTGAAGGGTGGAGACCACTTCTTCCATCTGGTGTAGCCAAGGTCTTCCCAGGATGAGATTGTAAAATGACGGTGCGTCTTCCACCATGAAGTCCATAAATAGGAATTTCCTGAGTTGCGGCTCTCCTGCTACCATAGCCAGCCTTATCTTTCCAATAGGAAAACACTTCTATCCGCTGAATCCGATCAGCGGGTGTTCTGAAGACGTCAGGTTTTCCTCCTTGAGGTCCATGTTGCGGAACGCATTGTAAAACAGAACGTTAAGTGAACTTCCTGCGTCAACCAGAGCTCTGATTACTTTACACCTTGCTATGGAGACCGAGATGACTAATGCATCGTTGTGTGGAGCTCAGACTCCTTCGAGGTCCTTGTCCATAAAGGTCAAGGTGGGAATGGGGCTCTGAACCCATAATGGCAGATGTGTCTGTCCCCATATCCAGTTGTGTCCGCTTGTGGGACCTGTATGACTGATCTTCATTCGATCCGACTCCATGAAAGACGTAGATATTCCCTTGAGTCGCCTTCTTTATTTCTGTAATTGACTCCCCCTGTCCTTTGTTTGTTTCGTTGGTTTCTCAGACTTCAGGAACTCTTTCAGTTTGCCTTTGCGGATCCAGTACTCAACTTCATACCTCAGACTTTTGCAATCATTGGTGTTGTGGTTGTCCTCCTTGTGGTACGTGCAATATTTTCCATTGTCGAGCTTTGAGGGGTCTCCGCGTGTCTTTGGGGGCCACTTCAGTTCCTCCGAACTTTTCATGGAGTTAAGTACGTCTGACAAGCTAGCGCTTAGGGGTGTCACGGGTCTAGATCCAATGTAGTTGGATGATTTCTCCAGCCTGGGCCGACCAGGGTTTGGCTTGTTGTCGTTGCGCTTCCTTTAGCTCTGTTCCTTGTCCTCGCGTATCTTTCCCTCCTTCTTGTCCCTAAGAGAGGAGGGCTTCCTGTCACCTTCGGTTTCCCTTTTAGCGATCCTTGACTCCTCCAGGGTGATGTGTCTCTGGACGCTCTTGAGGAGCTCCGCCATGTCCAGAGGGGGCTCCAAGGTGAGGTCCTCAAAAAGCTTTCCCTCTCTGAGGCCCACAGTGAAGGTCATCACAGCTGTATCGTCACTGCACCCGTCGATGAGGGTCAATTCGTTGTTAAAGCGCGTGACATACTCTCGGAGCATCTCGCCGGGCCTCTGACTTATAGAGAGTATGTAGTGCGGGCCTTTTCTGAAGCGTTGGTTTCCGACGGAACGTGTGGAGCCGATTGACTTCATTGGAAGGTTGTGGAACCACGTCAGCGCAAAGCTTTTTAGACTGGTGGGAAAGATTCTTCACAAGACGAACTCATATCCTTCTTTGAGGGCCATTACGTGCTGGTAATTGCGTAGATGATCGAAAGGATCGATGGTCCCGTCGTAGGAGTCGAGCTTCTGGGGCGCGAACTTCCTCAGAAAGGCCTTGTTCATTATCCGATCCAAAAATGGTGGGACAGAAAAGCGATATAGTACGTCCGGATCATGTGCCCCTCTGCTGAGAGGGTTCCCAGGGTCGAGCCTCTCTGTCCTGACGGTGTGCATAGTGTTAGCCGCGCAGCCTATCCTTAGTTTAATGCGAACTAGCGGGGCCTGACTCTCCTGCGCTTGCTCCCTATCATATTCTGGAGGAGGAGGTCCGTGTTGATCCTGGTCTCCGTTAGCAGATGATGGATTTTGTCGCGTGATGCCAGCACATCGATTCTAGGGTCCGTCGTTACTGTCGTTGGCATGGGAGCGTGAGTTGGCTGTCCGTGCACGACAGGAACTGCTGAATGAGGCGATATAGGGACAGCCTGAGCGTTGGACATTCCCCTGATTCTCTGTTGTTGCGTGACTTGGTGGTCACCATCTCTCTGGGTTTTGATAGGAGACAACGATTAGTGTAAAGTTATGAACTATGTCGTCCCCACGGACGGTGCCAAACTAATGCAGTCTTTTTCCGCTCCCTGCTTTGACCTAGTTTTGCTGACTTGCACAAGTAACGCATGTGAGCCACATACCATCGTGGGGTAGCCGATGGCACTCTGATGCTAAAGTCAGACAGGGCTCTGAGGAAAGTATAATGTTGTAATAGGGAATTTGTAACATCCCTTAGCTTACCAACCATTTATTGTAAGGAGTCCTGGTTCTACCAGGTCATCGTAGGTGTAGTTTAGGAATGAGATCTTCGTGAAAATTCCTCCCTAATTAGAAGTCGTGTTGTAGAATGGAAGTTCTATGTTAGTTCTTTGCTCATCGATACGCGAGGGATAATTCCCAATTCAAGAGCAATCTGTAAAAGGGAGTTTTCCTGTGTGGAAGATACTTTGGTGTTTGCTTCCTAGTTTGAAGCAGAAAACAACTGTAGTTGCCCGTTCGAAGCTGATCCTCGAGATACTTGCCTGAAGAGGGCTTACGGATATTGATGATAGCTGTGAGACGTGTGGGCCTAGCATGCTGTGAGAGTTCAGGTCTGTCTGGCATACCACAGTTGAGCGGGCTTAGAACCGATTGGGCCAGATCAATGTTGGGCTGACGTTTGAGGCCGTAATTCCTCGAGATTATCATGACACGTGTACGAATCCGGGGTGTGACCATTTTTATGTATCATCAATAACCATTCATCCACTAAAGCTTCAAATTAAAACATGAACACATAATTTAAACTATTTGTCGAGTTGTTTATCCAAACAAATCATGCGATGTGGTATTAAGTGACCATGTGGTAGTTTCAATGTCAATGCTTTGAACTGCATGGCAAACTCTCAGTCAAAATAGGAGTTTTTCCTGGCCCTGTTTATATAACTAAGAACAGAAGTGGATCGAGCCACTACATGATGAGTCGTATAGAATACAAATTTGCTGCCAGCATCTAGAGGAAACATATAGATATCTACCTCTGTCATGCCCATTTACTTGGTTATAGTTGGATTTAATACTCATGGATTTTGTTGTGGACAAAATATTACATTTTTGTTTCCCAGTTTTTTTCCTGAGGTTTGACAGAATGTTACAAGGACTCTGCTACTTCTTTTAGAGTTGCTACCTCAATTGATTCAAATGTTGAAAGGCCTTGAAGGCTACCAAGGTACGTAGTGAAGTTATGTGCATGATTTCGGAATTTGAACAGTAAAGAGGATGATTAAAGTAGAAGAACAACTTAATGGATGGGGAGACAAAAAGGTTGACAATCATATCAGGGAGAGCATCTCTCATCATCTTCACTCTGGCCTTGACAATCTTTGGGAGTATTCACAAGAAAATCACCTTATTAGATGGATTCAGAATTTGCACAATGAAGAGGATGACTAACAGGGGGTATTCAATCATGTATTTTAATAGATTCTGAAAGATTTTAAAGTCCATTAAAATATAGGGGTATTCAATTAAGGATTTAAAACAATACAATGAAATCTAGGGGTATTCAAATATAGATTTTAAATGATTGTTTTATAATCCATTAAAATCATGAGGTATTCAATAATGGATTTTAAACAATACAATGAAATCTAGGGGTATTCAAACAGCAGTGGATTTTAATGGATTTGTTGACTTGATAGACTTTGAAGGACTTTGAAGGATTTATGTGTGAAAGATATAAATATCAAAGTCCTTTTCAAATCCGGCCTATTACCTTCGGATTTCAATTTCTCTGCTCCCTCTCGTCCCAACTCGCTCTCACCAACAATTTCTCTACTAGGGCTTGCTAGGGCTTGCAGGGTAATCCAATTCACAGAAGAAAGAGAAAGAAATAGCAGACATAAAGGAGATCGAGAATCCAACAGCAGCAGCAGCTGCTGCAACAGCACCGACCAATTACCTCTTCGCGGTTCCTGATTAGTTTATGGTATGGAGAATGGATTTGGATCTGATCTAGGAGTGGGGTCATGAAAACCTGATTAGTTTAATTGAAGAATCGAGTCTCCATCTCTTTGGAGGAGGAGTGATGTTCGTGAAAACCCTAAGTAATTGTTGTGTTCAAGGGGTTTATGTAGTTACAGAAATGGGGTTTGTTGATTTGTTGTAGAATATCGGTAGAGCTGAAAAAATCGAAGAAAGTGAGCAATGGGTTGTGCTGCATCAAGGAGGATAGATAATGAGGAGAGGGTGCAGAGGTGCAAAGAGAGGAGGAAGTTGATGAAGCAACTATTGGTGCTAAGGAGTGAATTTGTTGCAGCTCAAGTGTCTTACTTGCAGTCTTTGAAGAATACTGGAATAACTCTTCGCCAATTCACTGAATCTGAGTCCTTGGAGGAGGAGGAGCTGCTTGAAATTCTTGCACCTTCTTCTTCTTCTTCTTCTTTTGATACATTGCCTCCTCCACCTCTATCTGAAACAACCCCATTACCTCCTCCCCCACCACCACCTCCTCTTTTTAGCCCTGATGATGACAGTGACAAGGAGGAAGATGATGGACCACTGCCACCTCCACTTATAAGTTCTTCATCATGGAATTTCTGGGGTCCCTTTGATGGCCCTTCATCCATGTCTTCTCCGCTTTGTGTTAAGGAGGTCAAAGCTGTTGCTGCACAGGATGAGGTTGAGGAAGAGGAAGAATGGGTGGAGACGAATACATAATTTGAGGAAGAAGGGAAGGGGGAGGTTGAGGCGGCAGTGAAGGAAAAGAATGATGAGAAGGTAGTAGGAGATCCGAGACAGCAACACAAGCGACAGCAGCAGCACTCCTTGAAGGCCTCTCAAACCCCACATGATCATAGACGGTGTTGGTTGGCGAGTGCAAACAGAGGGTGGAAGGGGAAGTCTATAGTGGCGGGAGAGGGGAAGGGGATGGAGAGGGTTTTGGTGGCGTGGCGACCTTTTATTCATGTGAGATTGCCCTTACTATCTTCAACGTGAGTTCCTCACTTTTTGAACAATTCGGCTTCCCTGGACTCTGGAAGCGAGACGGATCGAACGTGGTTGGATCTTCGAAATTCAACAATGTGAGTTTTCTTGAAATTAGTTATGATTCATTCTTGCAGTATGATTGTTTGATGAAATTACTGAGAAAAATATTGAGTTCACAAAGAATGAAATAAGTAATGCTTCTTGCAGTGTTTTCCAATTATTTGATGAAATTACTCAGAGAAACATTCATAAACAAAGAAAGTTTAAAACAATTTCTCATCATTTCTTGTGCAACTCTCCATGTTTACTTCGTTTTTTTTATGTGGTTCATAAATAAGTGATGCTTCTTAGTTTTTTCTTCCCCTTGAGCTTGTCTTTCATTTAGAGTCCTCATGTCTCTGAACCAAACATACCCATTGTAGAGAAATAATTGTGAGAAAATTATGAGTACATAGGAAAATTGATTAGGTGGGAAGATGTAGTTTTTTACCTTGGCGAACTTTTTTGTAGTACTTGGGATCCATAGACAACTTCCAGATTATTAAACTTAGCAGAATGGCCTAGGTATCATGACTGGCTATCATTAACAAAATGAAATTTTCCAAAAATTTCTGTTTTTGTAATGGGTTCTTGACCTTTTACTTTCAACTCTAACAAGCAAGAGAAGGCATCATTTCTCGGGCTAAGAGTGCCCTCTTCCTGAGGTCCTCCCTTTTCTTGTTTATAATTGGTAATATTCGATTAATAATCTTTGATCGTGCTAGTATTCTTTGGTGGTAACTTGTGCCTGGAAAATTCATCGGGACACACCATAAAGCTTTGAATGCTACAGTGAAGTCCTTCACTAAGGCGTCTTTACTTGGATCATCATGTATACCAAACAGTATGGTGCATTCAACGTCAAAAGTTAGTTTCTTCTTCATTGGTACGAAAGTATCGACATCTTTATCTTTTGTTTTTATTTTCAGTAAATGAGTGTCTAGCAACTCATCCATGCAACTAATGAAATTTCAACTTCTATGGAAATTTTAAAGATCAATCATATACATGTCTCAACTATTTAATGTGATAATCAAGTTTGTGTGCCTAATGTGTTTTGAAAAAGTAGTTTGTCTGATCATCTTTCGAGATATCCAAATATAAGACAAGAGTGATGTAGCCTGTAAGGCAGCATGCAAGCATACTGAACCTTATGATAATTATTCCTCTAAATGTTCATTTGTTCAATGGATTGGCATCCCAAATTATACCAAGATGAGCAAAATTCTGAGTCATAGTTGCACTCACAGGTCGACAAGTCCATGATTTCATTGGAAATCCTATGTGTATTCATTTATAAAATCCAAAGATAACTGTGCAAATATGAATACATTTTCAGATCACCTAAAGTCTGATGGCTTTCCTGTGCATGACCTATGGTGAGCCTATACCTGTGAAGGAACTTGTAGACCGTGTTGCTAGTTATGTGCATTTATGCACACTTTATTGGTGGCTAAGGTGTGGAACATCATAAACTTTTTTTTAAATCTTGTACATCTATTTCTTATATTCTCAAGGATGTGTAGACCTTTCGGTTGTGGAGTTATTCTCGGACGTTATGACAGAAACGGACCACAATTGTACATGGTTGAGCCTTTTGGTGTTTCCTGTGTAAGTTGAAGCTGAAAATTTTATATTACGACAAATCGTTTGCTAGGACATGACATTTGTTTACTGAGCAAGTTTCTTGTTTGTATGGTCATGATATATGTGGATAATCTGTTTCATTGAATTGTCTTTGATGTTTTAGAGATATTTTGGGGCTGCAATCGGAAAGGGAAGACAAGCTGCTAAAACGTATGTACTTTTCATTTTACCCTTATTTGCAAATTAAGTGCTTCCATTTGATACATGGATAGGACAGAGAAAAATATGGTGGGCCGATGCATTACAATGCACCCTTGTGAGCTCAACTGTTTGTTCACTAATATAAGTGAAAAATGACTCACATTTGTTGTTACTGAAATAACTCATGAGTTATTGCTTTATACAATGCGAAGTAAGTGGAGGATAGCTACATTACATTTTACATGATGGTCTGAAGGGGACTAAATCTCACTTCTACCATTATCATCCTGATTATAATGTGTATTTCTTTGTTTTACACTATTCTGAAATTGTTGTATGAATCATGAATAGGGAAATTGAAAAGTTGAAGCTTTCAGAAATGACCTGCAGGGAGGGAGTCATTGCAGTTGCAAAAATGTGAGTTCTCTCTCATCCCTTCTGTTCTCTATGATGTCGTGAGTTCTTTCTCATCTCTTCTAATCTCTATGCTGGAAATGGGAACTGATGACTGATGAAATGCTGAGTTGCTAATGCTGAGTATGCTGGGAATGGGAACTGATGAAATGCTGAGTTGCTAAGGCTGAGATGCTGAAATAGAGATGCTGAAATAAAGATGCTGATGCTGAGAGTTGCTAAGGTTGAGATGCTGAAATAGAGATGCTGAAATAAAGATGCTGATGCTGAAATAAAAGATGCTGAGATGCTGAAATAAAAGAGGTTGCTGAATCAAATGCTATAAATAGAGGTGGAATAGAAGAATAGGGGGGATTATTAAGATTGTAAAATGTACAATTGAGCTTTGGCTCATAGGAGAGTAGCAATCGCGAATTCTGCTAATACACTTTGTTTCATTTTCCTATCAGTTCCTACATTCTATTGTAATAGATACAATTCCTTCATTCAATACAAATTCACTGCAGTGTTGAACTATCCTTTATTTCTTCTTCATACATCATAGTAGATTGTCTGCTAAGATTGCAAGGTGCCATTACTTCATATTTGATTCTGTCAGAGAAGCCTGAAGTAATTTGTTCCAAGTTTGTCAGAGCAGTTAGATCCAGTTCTTCACAATCCTGCAATAAGAACCAACAAAACGGGTCAGACTCTATCAGCTCTCCCATTCGCTAGGGAGTTTGGTCCTCACATTCAACACATGAACCTCAAGAATGGCTTAGGAGGGTTACAATGGGAAGTGTAAATGACTCAATCTTCTGGGTTCATTGACCCTGATGAAATTCACTCCCAGTAGGCTCAAGAAAATTATAAGAATCAATAGAAATCCATAACAATCATTTATAAAATTCAGAAAATCCAATAATAAAAATCCATTAAAATCCAGTGGATTCTGTAAATTCTACAAAATCCAGTCACTTAAAATACATCAAAGTTCAGTGGATTCTGTAAACTCCTTTGAAATATTTTAAAATCCATGAGATTTTAAAGTCTTTCACACTCTATTAAAATTCATGATTGAATACCCCCTGTAAATTAGAAGAACAACTCTTTAACAAGAAAAAAAAGTAGAAGAAACAACTTAATGATGGGCAGACATAAATATCATGTCTGGGAGAGCATCTGTCATCATCTTCATTATGGCCTTCACAATCTTTGGCAATGAAATCTTCCCATTTATATTTTTTTAATAGTTTGTACCTCTGATAAAACCTGGTTTATGGGATTATGATACAAAAATGGGAGATTTACTATATTTAACAAGTTGTAAAGGCATATCAAACATGATTGAGAAGATAGAGCGAAGGGAGTATATAGGTTTCAAGTACCTCTGCCAAAACCTGGTTTATGGGATTATGATACAAAAATGGGAGATTTACTATATTTAACAAGTTGTAAAGGCATATCAAACATGATTGAGAAGATAGAGCGAAGGGAGTATATAGGTTTCAAGTACCTCTGCCAAAACCTGGTTTATGGGATTATGATACAAAAATGGGAGATTTACTATATTTAACAAGTTGTAAAGGCATATCAAACATGATTGAGAAGATAGAGCGAAGGGAGTATATAGGTTTCAAGTACCTCTGCCAAAACCTGGTTTATGGGATTATGATACAAAAATGGGAGATTTACTATATTTAACAAGTTGTAAAGGCATATCAAACATGATTGAGAAGATAGAGCGAAGGGATTATATAGGTTTCAAGTACCTCTGCCAATATGATGCATAGTCTGAAACAGTTATGATCCTTGGGAGCATTGAAAACAGAGATCAAGAACACTAATATTCAAGAAGCTAAAATCAACATCAAGGCTAATCAGGGAGGTAATCAGAGAGAAGCCCAAGTGGCTAATACAAAACTGGAAACATTCTTTTAAATGTTAGCCAACAAATTAGCATATTTCTCTATTGCATTGTGGTACGAAATTACATGTATTCCTACAGGCTACAATGAATGTTCCCATAGAGAATGAACTCAATTTGGGAACATGGTGAATTGATGTTTACAAAAGTTAATTTATTTAAAATGTTAGCCAACAAATTTGTTGGCGCGCTGAGCGCGTGTGCGCACCTAGGTCCACTATACATAGCAACAATATTGTCCCTAACTTAAACACCACAACTTGGGCCTACCATCCGGGCCACGGGTGTGGGGTTTTTATCTTAAAATATCTCGTTACTATTAGGGTGTGGACCATCTCCTTATAAACCTCATCCAACAATCTCCACCTTTGGCGCGAATCGTCACACATCCTACAATCCACACCACAACTTGGGCCTACCATCCGGGCCACGGGTGTGGGGTTTTTATCTTAAAAGGCCTCGTTAGTATTAGGGTGTGGACCATCTCCTTATAAACCTCATCCAACAATCTCCACCTTTGGCGCGAATCGTCACACATCCTACAATCCACACCACAACTTGGGCCTACCATCCGGGCCACGGGTGTGGGGTTTTTATCTTAAAAGGCCTCGTTAGTATTAGGGTGTGGACCATCTCCTTATAAACCTCATCCAACAATCTCCACCTTTGGCGCGAATCGTCACACATCCTACAATCCATCCACCAGTCTGCAACATCTCGAAGTACACCTTCTCCTCGAGTCTCATGTGCGACCACGATCCTGTGGGTAGCACCCGGTGTACGGGCTGCTATCTTGGCGTTGTTGGCTCCACCTTAGTTGCAATCATTGTGCCGCCTTGCACCACTTGCAAAGTCTCCGCCGAACGATATTGTACCCAACTTAAACACTACAACTTGGGCCTATCATCCGGGCCACGGGTGTGAGGTTTTTATTTTAAAATGCATCTTTACTATTAGGGAGTGAATCATCTTCTTATAAACCTCAGTGACAACTCCACCTTACTTGATGTGGAACTATTCAAGCCAACTTCATCCCAACAAAATTATCATATTTTTCTGTTGAAGTGTGCTGCTACGAAACTTACATGTATTCCTACAGTGAATGTTCACAGAGAGAATGATCTCAATTTGGGAGCAGACACAATACTCTAATGCAATTTTATGAAAGTAGAAGCTATTGGTATATAGTCATTGTCCTACTGCTGAGTTCGTGAAAATAAGTAAATGTATAAAGAAAAGCATGTTATTACTCTTTCTCATATCAGTCTAGAAAACAAATGCTAATAAATCATCAATATATGTTGGAAATTTGAGTGATTTGCTCTGAAAGTCTTATGATTTAAATATATAACGTTTCATCATCATCAAAGCTCATTCCCGATATTTTCGGGGTCGGCTATATGGATTTTGGTTCTCCAAGCAATACGGTCTTCCCACATATCCTCGCCTAATCGAAGCTCAAATATATAATGTTTAAAAGTGAAAAATCGTCTTTCAAAAGGATTAAGCCTAATTATTAAAAAAGAAAATGCCCATGCTAGCAGGGGCTCCAGAGCTAGGACTCTTGTTATAAAAAGAATACCTGTGACCACACATGCAATTATTTTTGGATGTTGTGAAAGCTTCTCTTTTTCTACATTTATTTGCCTCTCTCCAATTTAAATTGCATGAAAGGGAGCAACAAAAGATATCGAGGAAGGTATCACTTCACAAGGCTTCTTCACAAAGTTATGTTAAATTTAGATGAAATACAAAAGCGTAAATCAAATCTTAGATTTCAACGATTTTAAGCAATATTTCGAAATCTAGGGTCTATATGAACAACTATATAAGCCATGGATTTCCACTTGATTCATTTGTTATACTGCAAACTTATCCTTCATCATGGAAATAAAATGCTAAACTGCAAACTTGATAGTGAAGACGGAACTGGGGTTGGGGGCAACCGTGATGTATCAGTGGTGATCATGAGATAGATTAAGCATGTAGGGAAGGCTAAATACTCGTGTAACCAACTATCATCATAGCTTTTTTTTTTAAAGGCAAGCAGGGTTTTTATAAGATCCCAGAATCCATAAAGATGCCGCAAGCTGGGTTTGAACCATGACCTAGTAGTACCATCCGCCAAGCTCTAACCGTTGAGCTGTCATGCCATTGGCTATTTGTTATAGTAGGGGAAAAAAAAGAGACTAGGATGCCGATTGCTAACAGTGTTGACCAAATATCAACACACTACTGATACTGCACTATGTGCTATCTCACATATGATATTGGATTATGTGCCATCTCATTCATATACCTTTTCACATTCAAAGCTTTCTTCACCAGCATTTGATTTCAGCACAATCGCTCAAGGTTTTTTTTTTTTTTTGTTGCTCTTGTAGCCTCCTCTATCATGGCTAGCCCAATTAATATTATCTTGTAAAATCTTCGGCGGCCACAAAGGTTAAAACTTTCTGCAATTTCGTCACTGGAAAAATATTGAATTCTGCAACTATAGCTTTCTGAAACCATCCATTCCCAACCATCAAATATTAGCTTTGCCATCTTCTGAAAGATCAATTAATCACTTAATAGGGGGGGGGGGGGGAAAGGTTCACCAATTTGTAACTCAATTGGTGGACATTTCTTTGTGAGAGGTTATGGGTTTGAAGCTTACTAGTGAAATTATTTGCTTGAAACTCATTGAAGTTCCATGACAAGGGAAATTGGAACAAACAGGGAGAGATCAACTGCAGGAGAAAATCAGGACGTTTCAATGAGATGAACTATGCCCTAGAAACTACACATGAAGGGAAATATATTCTCCTAGGCAGGGACCAAAGCATATACTAAAACGGTTCCAAAAGCAAGTTTGAAGGAACTTATCATCGTAGCTACAGACACGCACACTTAAGGAGTTATTCACAGTGAATCTAACAATCTTATAAACTAAGAGTCACTTGTAGGGACTCAAAATTTTGATCCAAATTTTAATTTCAACCATGTGAACAAATTTAATTAAGTTGAGTTCTTGTGAGGAGGATATATGATTTCTCACAGCATAAATTATCACCATGTAACGTTATGAGATTTGTAACATCGTTAAATACTGTTACACAAGTTGGATGCAAATTGTCATTTACTTGTTTGATTCCAAATTTCCAGAGAGTGAGATCAAGCACTCATTCCTCTCCTAGTCCTTGGCACAATGAATTAACACAGGCTTGGCATTTATTCACCACAACTATAAGTTATGCACATGTGAATATGAACTAAAAAGCCTACTTTCTTCAGATCATTTCAAACGGGCATTTAAAAACAAGCTCCATTGAATGGTTCATATCTACACATGAGCAAATTTTATGCACATAAGTTGTGACCAAATAATGTGTTGTGCATGCGCGGCAATATTGTTGTTGGCATGTAACCGCAATGACATCGAGAGAGTACTGTAAGATTGGGTTGGTAAATAACAATTTACAAACGATAGTGGGTTGGTAAATAACAATTTACAAACGATAGTGATGATTGGAGCTACTTGCAGACAATGCATTTATCATTTGGTAAATAGCCATCGGATGCATTGCATTAACACATATTAAGGCTCGTGGTCCATAACCTTCCATTTATGAACCAAACATCTGCACCATGGATATATGGTAAAGCAAACTAGAACATGTGTGCTCCATCAATTATACTGCAAGTCCTAATTGGGTTCCTCCTCACCAAAGGGAGGTATCAAACTCCAACCAAGGATCAAAGTCTTAATTTGGAACGAATGTTGCCATAATGGAGCCAGGATGTTAGACCCATGGCATATAAAGTTGCCCACACGCTTGGTCATTTTGGGGGTTGTCAATCAATTGGATCTTTGGTCTAGCCAATTCAAAATTTACCTTTTATTGGAATTGGTTAGTCTAGAATGAAAACTCAGCAAACCGGTGCATTGACATCGCTATGCTTCTCAGTCTGGATCTATTTGGATGCACGGTTCTTACAATATACTGTGACTATGTAAGTTGATTAGAAACCGAGTAATTCATTCCCAACCGTGCGAAGATTAACAGGGTGAGTTGCATATATATACTTGCACATTTTCTACTAGCATGCCTTTATCAGTCTCAATCACCTATTATCATTTGACATTCATGCAAGAATATTTGTTCAATAATTTTGATTTTATGATTTTCAATATACCAAAACATCCTCCAACCTTTTCACCTAGATAGCTAGGAAACAAAGATAACGTTCCAGTTCCTCCTCCTAGCCAGCTGAGATTCTTAAATTAATACTCAAGTAGTTTTTGTAACTCAAATAATCACAAGAAGATGATCAAGTCATTTATGGTAAGCTTTAATGGACTATTTGTCTCTTATAGAAGGACGTAAAGGAATCAAGTAATTGAAACCAAAAACATAGATTTGCTGGAAAATTTTATAAATGAATTATGTTGAATTCAGATGATCAAAGCAAGTGCAAAGAAAACTAATTAATAAAACTTGTTTGATCACTGGAAAGTTAATAAAAAGTATGTGGGATGGATGTACCTGAAACCTTATAGAACCAATCGAATCACCTGAGTGTACGAAATAGGCTTGCGCTAAACAAACTCACCCACCATATGATCGCAAAGCACACCTCAAATTATCAGTCTGAATGGAAGTGTACATCAGGTAGAAGGGAGTGAGGAATTAGCATGCACTCCTATACTCCAAACAAGAAGATTGACAGTTTGAATGAAAGCAAAAAAAATTTGTTGTCAACTTGAATATCTAAACATTACGCCGAGTAATATGCTATACATGTGTTCATCAATTGTCGATTTGAGAGTTGAAAAAAGTGATACCCAGAGAGACAAAAAAGATAGAGGGAGGTCATCATCACAATCATGTCATTAAGATCAAGTTCCTTAACTTTGTGTTCAATCTTCTCCCTAAGTTGTCAAGATGAATTCACCAATTTATCTTGGAATAATTGAGAAATTATGTACCAAAAATAATTTACAAGGCTATAGTTGGATCGAAGCATGCATGTTTGTTCTGAGTAAGACAAGATGGGGTAAATTGTATTATAGGGTTGTCTTAGATTGCAAAGATCATTCTTTTCTATTGAATTGTATGGAAGACAAAATAAAAGCAAACAACATGCCGATTGTAACTTTATGATATTAATAATACAAATTAAAGTTCCCTTACCAAGGCTAAAAAGAGGATCTACAAAGCGCCAAGCATGATAGGACAAGGAAAATTCTGTCTCAAAATTCTAGCAACAACAACTACTTATCAACTGTGAAGATTCTCCCCATAACTTCATCGAAAATAAGAAGAAAAAGTAGTGCAGAAACAACTAAATCATGGTTTACCCTGATGAGCCCTCAAATGAGCCAAAACCAAATGAAGGAAGAAGACATACAAACATACATACATACATACATACATACATACATACATACATACATACATACATACACACATACATACCTTTCTTAAGGTTTTCAAGCGAAATTCACAATGGTAGATATTGCATGGTGAGAGTGAAAGTCAGAAAACGAAAGCGAAACAGGGTTTTGCCAAGCTACCATCAACAGGTCAAGCTGCAACATGATCTGATCTTCTCTCCTTGCAAGGTACGTAGATTAGATCATGCTGGCAGCTTTAACTGTTAGTGGTACATGAATTCTGAGTGTTTTATCACCATTTGAATCATGAGAGTTGTTGTTGTTGATGATAAGTTTTGTTTGATAAGAGGGGGTATATATAGAGGGGTAATGAGAACTAGGGACAAGGCAATTGGGTATCTCTTATTGTTGTGTTAATAGATTATTTAAGGTCTGAAAAGCTAAAATGAGATTTGGTAATAAATTAAAGAATATAAAGTGGTCCTTCATATTGAATATTGTCACACCCACAACCCACCAATGTTCTACAGCCAGCTTAGCCAACCCATAACTTTTAATAACCAATAGGTGGGAACCTCGTGATGAGCAAATTCCCTTACCTTATTATTAGTGTTTACGACATTTTCTTTATTCTCTAATTTCAAAAACAATAATATTTGAAATTTAGTGCTCTATTTTTCTCATAAATAATGTTTTGGGTATTTAGATTTTAGGTCCCATCATTTGCATCGCCCCAAATAAACACCTTGATTGTTAAATGTAAAACAACTTAATATATCCACGACTAAAAGTTATTCAGTGTTAAATGACACGTGTTTGCATCTCTAAAACTAAAATCATTTAAACCTAAGTTGTATGAAAGATGTACCAAATCTTTCAAATTTCTATTTGTGCAATCACAAATCAAATGGGATTTATTGAGATTTCCTAAGATTCAATCTATGAAATATATAGGATTAGAATGAAAGCATATTGCATTCACAAGAGGAATGTAAGTTGTGTTTGGTTGATCGAATTTCATTCTATAGAATATAGGAGAATGAAAGAGGAGTAGATTGAAGAAAATAACTGGGAAAAGAAAAGAAAATGAGCTTGTAGGTGTTAGAGAATAGAAGTATGCCTATGTTACAAATTAGGAAAGTGTTACAGAATAGAAGTCTACCTATATTATAAAATAGGAAAGTGTTACAGAATAGGTTAGTAAAGTCAGAATAGAATAGAAGTCTTAGGTTTCCTTTTCTATTATATAGGTAGACTTCTATTCTGTAACACTTTTCTAGTTTATAATATAGGTAGACTTCTATTCTGTAACACTTTCCTAATTTGTAACATAGGCATACTTCTATTCTCTAACAGTAGTAACATTCCAATTTCAATTTTCATGTACGTGAGAATCTAACTCTACTCCATTAAATTGTCTTACATAATATATTCTTAGCTTCAAAACCAATCATTTATGACAAATACCCTCTGCCTCTCTCTCACAAGTTATTTTTGTTTGTATAAGGTGCATCAACTTAATTACTAATAGTATCATATAATCATCTTTTAGTCTATTCATTGATAACAATTTTGTTCTATAAACATGAGTTGCCAATTATTGAATGGATCACCATTTTTGCATCTCATTAATTAGTGCCAGGTATACCCATAGTGATTAGTTATTAAAACACACACAATAACAATAATTAGGTGAGATGTGAAAATAAGTCCCTAAAATAAACTAAGAAAGTGATATGTTTTGCTAAGTTGTTGCAATGAAGACACACCATGTTCTATGAGTTTTGATTCCTTGTTTGAGAGGTTTCATAGAGGGAATCAGGACATATGTAGAGTCATCCCCACAGCCAAGAATCCATTGCATATTATACATAAAAGTTTGAGATATTGACCTTTTGGGGATATTCTAAAACCATAATTATTTAGATTTTCTTGTCCTGTTAAGATTTTATTTTGTTCCAACGGAATATATCTTATGTTATTCGGAATATGATCTGTCACAATGTTAGGGCAACACTTCTCAGTTACATGATAAAATCACAATTTTATGATGTTATTCTCCAATCTATACAGTTCCTTGATGAAATATACAATTGGATAGTTCTCTGAAAATGAAAACATCACACTCTCATACTGTTCTGAGTGGGTATTCATAATTGAAAATGTAATCATCATTAGGGTGATAATGAAGAACATGAAACTCCAAGCCTAACTATCCACAAAGATAACAATTGTTCATATTTGATGGATTAATCATGATAAGGTTTTGTACTTTAATGATAAACATATGTCACGCGACGCATGTCACCTGCTTTAACATCTTTTCATGCATTAGGGAAAATCGAACTAACACTAGTCCAGGTGTTGCTAACTTTCTATACTGTTCTTATCAATAATTCTAACCTAAATTCCAACAGTATGCATGCATCAGAGGAAATTCACTTCATTTTTGTCTGACAGGCTTAAATAACACATTCATTTTGTTTAAGGTTGGGGACAAGTTCTACATAGACATATCAAGTTCCCGATCGTCACTGATGACGCTCACTAGGACAATTATAATCTTGATCAATGTCTAAATTAATCTTTTCTATATCTTGTGCCCACGTACGTACCTTGGGCTTTTGTCACTGCACATGCTTTCTTGATCATAGCGTACCTTTTTTCTTTTATGGATTTTGTCCTTTGAAATATCTCGACGTCGCAAGGAGTGCTTTATATTAAGTAGTGAATTTTGAATAAAAGACTGGATTTACTGCCAACTCGAATAATGTTACAGAACCAGAGAGCATGGAAATATATATGTGGTAAAGCAAGGTTTAATAATGCTTCCTTCAGTAGAAGCAAAGCAAAGCTAAGCTAATGTTTACATTAATTAATGAAAAGTTTACATGTAAAACAAAGGAATGGGGGTGAAAAGAAGCAACAAGTGCAGGCTCAATTGGGGACTGACTGTTGTTGTAGATGCAAAAGCAAACATGATTCCTACCTGTCCATCACATGCAAAGAGAAGAAACATAAGAATAAAAATACCAAAAGAGAACAAAACCATACATTAAATGTTCTTGGCACATGTAGAACATAGAGAAAAAGAAGGGAATATTATTACTCACAAAAGACTGTTTGCAGTGGTGGGCATCATTTAGGTGAACTTAAAGATGAGAGAAAGAAAGGAGAATGAAAGGTAGATGTACCCCCACAAGGGAAGGAGTGAGGCTGCCTCAGCATGACCTAGCAGAGGTTTTGTGTATGTGTAGTGTAGGGTTTTTTTTTTTTTTTCTTTGGACACCCATCCAGAGCTAGATCATGCTGGCAGCTTCACTTGTTCCCTAGTCAAGTTTGTCACCAATAGATTCTGCAGTCAGCGTCTTAGAGCATCCACCAATAGTAAAGGAAATTTAAGCTGGCAGAGGGAGTGAGAGTCAAATGAAAGGAGAATTTATTTTCATCTAAGGCAAATTTTTAACATAAATAAAAGATTGGAAAAGGAGGGATCAGGAAAAAAAAACTGAAGAGGTTTTACATACAGTTACAACCAAAGAAAAGAATCTGAATATTTGGCAAACACTAGAGTCAATTCTATACAAATAACTACGTACTTATAGATATTCATCTGTCCCCTACTGGAGCCTTTTCCATGTTCATAATGGATATAAGGATCTATTTCTTTTCGTTTATTTGGAAACTTATTTACACCAAAGCTAACTAGAAGTGAAAAAGAATTTGGTGTTCTTCAACGAAAGATTAGTGATTCACGTCTAAGTGGTATTTTGGCTGTCTTTAAATCTTCAACAAAATGTCATAATAATTGTGGATGCAAATTTCCGTCGGGTCACGTGCTGATCACGTGGAGCAATCTGCATAAGGTAGAATCACGTGTTGATCACGCGGAGTAATATGCACAAGGTAGAAATTAATTCTTGACACCGGTGTGGTGCCTGCCACGGGGACTCCGATGCCAAAGTTAGAACAATGTATTTAGGAAAATGAGAAATATCTCTATATTTGAAGAGAAAATTGTAAGTCAGGAAAGTGTTACCTCCAGAAGGTTTTGCATTTGACTATTTATAGAGGCTAAAAGAATTAACTGCTGGCTGATGAGTGAGACACGTGGCTGATGAGCAAGACACGTGGCTGATGAGTAAGACGCATGGCAGATTAGTAGGTTATCTACTTGCAAGCGGTTGCAACTTCTTTCAAGAAGTTGTAACTTC
Source organism: Berberis vulgaris (assembly GCA_963556465.1). Classification (NCBI taxonomy): domain Eukaryota; kingdom Viridiplantae; phylum Streptophyta; class Magnoliopsida; order Ranunculales; family Berberidaceae; genus Berberis; species Berberis vulgaris. The sequence goes on from OY747133.1 coordinate 30,975,898, forward strand.
CATGATTGGTTATAACTTCCCGTTTTGAGGTATCTCTTCTGCAAGTCCACGTGCTCAGCTGAGCATGGTGGTTGACGCCGAGCACTTCTCCTCTGCTAAGGAAATAGTATCTACTGAGACTGAGTTTGTATTTGGTCCGGGCTCGGGCCTCCTATACTTGTAGCTTTCGTGGATAATCTTCGGGTTTCTTAGGAAATGCCCAAATCTTTGGGCTTCTTTATTCAATTGGGCTAAAGGTTATTTTCTGCTCCCACAAAAGCCCCTCATCTCCTTTTTTTTTTTTTTTTTTTTTAAACTAAGGAGATGTGCCTAGGGAGCATGCCAAAAAATAATGAAGCTCCTTCTGTACTGAGAAACTTCCACCAAGGAGTTTCATCTGGATTAGAAGTCTTCTTATAATGAAACATTTTCATTGAAGAATTCTATCTAGATTAGAAGTCTTCTTGTACTCAAATATCTTTATTGAGGAGTCTATCAGGACTAGGAGTCTTCTTGTACTCAAATATTTTCATTGAGGAGTCTATCATGACTAGGAGTCTAGCTTGAGATAAATTCTCATTTTCAAAAGGGTTATTTTATTCCCTCTTTCTGATTTTACCGATCTCTATTTTTTTTTATTCCCCACAAAAAGAAAAAGTTTCTTCTTTCTTCTCCATGTCTGAAGACGGTGAAGCACAGGAGCTTGTACTTCTTTTTCTTTCTTTTGGCTTGGCTAATTGCAAGGTAAGATTTTCTTCTCTCTTTCTCTATTTTTTTTTTTTTAAAAAAGAAATAGAAGAATACAGAGTTCTGTTTGGTGAAAGTGGCATAAAGTTGGGAGTATGGGTAATTGACAAATGTTTGTAAGAGATGAAGAAATGGCAGTACCTAAACGAAAATGATTCTCTTGGTCATCCTTTGCAACTCCTTTAAAAAATTCATACATCCGAACCATCCCTCGAACAACTTAAAAACCGATATGGTTTTAAAGAGGAGAATGAAGTATCATGTCTTTATGTGGTCTTCCTTGCAAGATTCACATCAATTTTTACATCATCCGATCTGGAGCTTACATGAAGTTTTTGATATCCTTCATTTTGTGGATGCTAGAATGAACTCCTTGAGGTTGAATAACAGAAAGAAATGCTCATTGGCCCAATTTTTGTGGAGAAAGTATTTCGGTGCAAGGAATTCACTGATTGAGGCAAGCCAATCTCAACCAAACTTAGATCTTGTACTTGAGAACATAACGAAACCGAACACTGCAATAGTGCCTCAGTGTGTATGGGATGAAGTGGGTATCATCAAATTTGGGTTCATTGACACTATAATTGCAAAGATAGAATCGTGACTTATTTGCTTCCTGTTGATTTTCTTCAATTGCTTCCTGTTGGATTTTCTTCAAACCCAAATCAAGTATGCTTCCTGTTGGTTTTCTTCAATTGCAAAAGAAGTTGCAAACAGGAAAAGAAGTTGCAAGTTTGCTTCCTGGGTTCACAGTTGTGAACATGGAAAAGAGTTTGCAAATTGCAAAGAAATATTCTTGACTTCTGTTCTTCCCGTTGATTTTCTTCAATTGCTTCATGTTGGGTTTTCTTCAAACCCGTATCAAATTTGGGTTCCTGTTGTGTGTTTTCTTCAAACCCAAATCAATTTGCTTCCTGTTGGTGAACTTCAATTGAGAAAGAAAAGGCTTTGTGTGTTATACGCAGCCACCGTATTTGCTATGTACCACTGCCACATTTTTTTTAACTCTAACTACATTTTGCTTTACCCTTGTAATTGTGTTTCTTTGCTCATTTGCATGTGGCCTTTTTCTCTGATTGTATTCCGTATCTGGATACCATGGGCTCTAAGAAGAAATCTGGTAATAACTCTGTCTCTTATGATGAGGAACGTTTGTACCGCCAAGGAGGCTTCATTTCTAATTTTGGAAGATTCGTTCCTAACTTGCCTAATTTAGAGAACAATGATTCCTTTTTTAAATGGTTTGAAGTTAATCGCTCCGCCTTTCCCGAAGGAGTGCATGTAAGACTAGTTAACCCGAGGAGTGGCAAAGAACCTTGCATTTCTCCTAATAATAGAACCATCAAATTTCATCCATTCATTATCTCTTTGCGATTCAAGTTTCCCATGCCAAAATTCTTTAAAGAAGTGTTGTGTGAAATGGGATGTGCCCCTGCTCAATGTTGCCCAAATGTATATAGAGCAATTATGTGCTTCTCCAATCTCAGCATTTTTTTTGGTCTTGAGTTGACTAAGGAAGAATTTTTCTTCTGCTTTGAGGTGAGAAGGCATGGTGCTTATGCTCAACTTAGAGTAAAAAATATCAAACTCTTTGATGAGCTCAGCGCTGGAGACCATGACTGGAAGAAGGACATTTTATCAACGGTGCCTGGGAAGGTGATATGGCATATGGCCTTCTTGTGCCTATCTTCTTTTGCCCATGTATGCATTTTCAACCCCTTTAATCTATAATTGCATATACATGCATTTTTGTATTCTGCACAGATTGCTTACTTTGTCACCTTTGTTTGCAGGTGAGGAGATTCGAAGGGCGCATGGCATACCATCCGAATATCGCGAATGGAGGTGGTTGTTGAGCCCATTGAGAAATGAAGAGAAATGTCTTCTTCCGGCTGAAGACATAAGTGTTGGAAGAAGAATGTTGTTAATCTTATTGGCTTTTCCATCTCTACTAGTGAGGTTCCTTCTGAGGGTTCTTCAAAGAGAAAGAAGAGTCCCCAGGAATCTGCTTGGGTTGAGTTCAACTCCTCTACTGGGGAGGAAATATCTATTAAATCTCTTAAAAAGAATAAAAATTCTAGGCTATCTCCCTTGGTTGCAAAGGGAATATCCGTGAGAGTTGGAGTTTCTTTTGAAAAATCTCTTTCAAAAAAGAACAGTTTGAAGAATGTAACATTTCCTCCGTCTGGTCGTCCTCCTATTCTGAATACTAAAACTATCCAACACTGTTCTGCCTCGACCAAGAAATCTGCTAACCATAAAGTTACTTTTTTTCTTCCCCAGAGACTTGACTCTACCCAGCATTGGTCTGCCACGACTGAGAGATATGCTAATCAAAGAGATGTTTTTCCTATTCCATTGGCCATGAAGGTTATTTCTTCTCTTGGTGCATCAAAATCTCAAGTAATTGTAGATCGTGTCGCAAGTTGAGCTCGTACTCCTCTTGAAGCTAGGCTCATGCTGATCTCCAGAAAGTTTGATCTCTTGAAGCAGAACAGAGTTGACACTCCTGATATAAAACTGAAAAGTTTTGGTTCTGATATGCCTGCAACGGAAGTTCCTTCTAAGGTAAATATTGTTCCAGGACCCTTTCCTATACATGAAAACTTCTACTTCTCTTGCCGAGGTTGTTGGTTCTTCTACTCATGGTGAGCAAGGAGATATCGCTGCTGCTAATGACCTTGGCCCTTCAGCTCTTTCTAAGAACATGTAGTCCTCAAAATGCTTTTGTTTATCAATTTTGTTTTTGTTTTTTCATGTATTTGAATTGTGGTCTGCTGACCAACTTTGGTTATCATGAATCCAAACTTTCCTTGTTTTTAGTATGTTCAACTGTCATCTCTCATACCAAAAAACAATGCATGCATAATAAACTTAGAAAATATTTTCATAAAAAATTTATCATATATGCATGGATGTACCTTTCACTAGTTGAAAAGAGGATGTGCTCTTCGATTGAGGAGATGATGCATCCTTTCATCTGCCAAGGAGTGGTACTATACCCTTTACCTACTGACGAGAGATTGATCTCATGCACCTGCTGAGTAGGGTTTACCTTTCGTCTGTTGAGGAGAGGTATTCTATTATTTGCTTATAAGGAGAGGTGTCCTACCTTCTGCTTATCTGAAAGAATAGTTGTTCCATACATTGTTGTACAAGAACTTCAAACTTGAGTTGTGATCTACCAAATGGGGAATTTGAGTAAATTTGTGGTGAGAACTCAATCTTGGGTTGTATCATACATACTCTCATCTGCTGAAGAGAGATATGTTTTTATTCGAAAAAAAATACAAGTACACCTTTTTATAGGACTTTTACATTCCTCGACTGAAGAAAGAAAAGTGCAGTGTTTACATATTTCCAATAGGTAAGTTCCTCTACTGGAAAGAGTAAATACTATCAAGTCTTTTTAGTATGTACATTGCATTTTATTTCTAAAAGGCTAAAATACTATAATTTACTTGATAGGTAGTTTGCCGACGACAGAATGATCTGCTTGTAGGGTCCTCTTCTGAAGATGAGTTACACATAGTACTTTCTAAGGTTGTTGGCATTCCATTATCTAGGGATTTCTTTGCCGTCAAGCGTGTCCAGTGTATAGCTTCCCCGACCGCCAACTCTACTCACTACATACGGTCCTTCCCAATTAGGATCTAACTTTTTTTACCCTTCTACCTTTCTGGTGACGAAGGACTTTCTCAAAACCAAATCCCCAGGTTGGAGCTGTTTGATCTTGACTCGCTTATTGTAATAAGACATAAGTTGCTGATGATAAGCGGCAACTCTTGTGATAATTTTCTCTCGATTCTCTTCTACTAGATCCAAGTTAGTCGCCATTTCATTGATATTTGCTGCTAAGCTGGATACTTCCGTTCACAAGGAAGGGACTACTATGTTGAGTGGGATGATAGCTTCGGTTCCAAAGGTCAAGGAAAATGGTGTTTCTCCAGTAGGTCTCCTTTTGGTTGTGCGGTAAGCCCATAATACTCCAGGTAACTCCTCAACCCATTTTCCTTTAGCTTTATCTAATCTTTTTTTTATGCAATCCAGAATAGTTTTGTTGGATGCTTCAGCTTGACCATTTCCTTGTAGATACCTAGAAGTTGAATTCTGTCGCTTTATGTCGTGCTTCTCCAAGAAGAGTGTAATTTCAGTTCCCACAAATTGAAGACCATTGTCGTTTTCAATGGAATGCGGAATACCAAATCAGCAGATTATGTTTTGCCAAATAAATTTCTTTACATCTGCTTCCTTGGTAGAGGCGAGGGCTTCAGCTTCAATCCATTTTGTGAAATAGTTGATTGCCACAATCATCATATTCTTTTGTGCTGGAGCCATTGGCATTGGCCCTACAAGGTCAATTGCCCATTGCATGAAAGGCCATGGACTAATCTACGGATTCAATTCTTTTGTGGGCTGAGTAGGAATTGGTTTGAACCGTTGGCATTTGTCACATTTTTGTACGAAGTCTCTCGCATCTTGATGCATGGTTGGCCAATAGTAACCAGCACTCAAAGCTTTTTGTGCTAGTGATCTGCCCCCAGAATGATTACCACAAGATCTTTCATGAATGCTACTCAGAACTTCAAGTACTGCTGGAGAACTAATACAAGTGAGGTCTGGCCCCAAATATGATTTACGATAGAGCTTTTCTTTCTTTACATAATATCTTCCAGCCTTTTGTTGAAGTTTCTTGCCTTGAACCTTGTCTGTTGGCAGATTACCATTTAGTAAAAAATCGATAATAGGATCTTGCCAAGTAAGACTAGCATCGATTATCATCATCTCGGCTTCTTCTTCAATACTTGGTGTCTCCAAGTGCTTTACTGGGATGGAACGCTTGAATTGATAATCTAAGGCTGACCCCAAGTTCGCTAATGCATCTGCATGAGAGTTTCTTGCTCTAGAGACCTGTTTAATTGTGAATATTGGAAAAGCCTTCAAAAGTTATTGGACTTTGTCTAGGTAGAGGATCATCCTTAGGTGTTTTGCAATGTATTCACTAGATGCCTTACTGGTTATGAGCTGAGAATCTGAATAGATGGCTAGCCTTTTAACCGACAACTCCTTTGCTAGGCGTAGTCCAGCAAGCAAGGCCTCGTACTCTGCTTCATTATTGGAAGCTTTGAAACCAAGTGTAATGGCTTGTTCTACCATGGTTCCGTCGGGTGTGAATAAAACAAGTCTTGTTCCGGCACCCTTGTGATTTGACGACCCATCTACATATAAGTGCCACATATCTTTGTGCTGATCTGCCCTTGTTCCATTATTAATTGAGGAATCTTCTGCTGTTGAGGGGTGCGACATTGCTCTACTGGCGGACTTTGTCTCAGCGGCTGAGGAAGGTGTGAATTCTACTGTGAAATCTGCTAAGGCTTGAGCCTTTATAGATTGCCTTGGCCGGTAGATCAAATCGTATTGGCTTAACTCAATAGCCCATTTCATGATTCTTTGAAATGCATCCGGGCTGTGGAGGATTGACCGTAAAGGATATTTCGTCATGATAATCACTCGATGGGCTTGAAAGTAAGGTCACAACTTCTTTGCTGAAACCAAAAGAGCTAAAATTAATTTTTCCATTGTTGGGTACCTGGTCTCAGCATCGAGAAGAGCTTTAGATATGTAAAGTACGGGAAGTTGTGCCCTTAGTTCTTCCATGATGAGAGCTGAACTCACTGCTACATTTGAAACTGCTAAGTAGAGGTATAGATCCTCTCCCGGCTGAGGTTTTGACAGTAGAGGAGAAGAAGATAAGTAAGTTTTCAAATTCTTAAATGCAGTTTAACACTCTTCATCCCATTTGTCTCTCTTTCCTTTTTTCAATGCTTTAAAAAATGGTTTACACTTGTTTGTTGATCTGCTTAGGAATCGATTCAAAGCGGCTGCTCTACCTGTGAGACTTTGGATTTCTTTTGAGTTGATGGTGACTTCATGTCAATGATGGCCTTGATTTGATTTGGATAAGCTTCAATTCCCATCTGAGTGACTAGGTACTCCAAAAATCTTCCTGATGAAACTCCAAAAGTGCATTTTTCTGGATTTAACTTCATTCGATATTTCCTTAGAATTCCAAACGTTTCTTCAATATTTTTGATGTGATCTGCCCACTGAGGACCTTTAATTAGCATGTCGTCTACGTAAACCTCCATGGTTACTCCAATTAAATGCTTGAAGATTCTATTCATTAACCTTTGATAGGTCGCTCCGGCATTTTTTAAACCAAAAGGCATTACCTTGTAGTAGTAAGTCCCCCTTTCGATGACGAATGAAGTTTTGGCTTTATCAGGTTCGTACATCATAATCTGATTATAACCTGAATAGGCATCCAGAAAGTTGAGCAACTGGTTACCATATGTAGAGTCTACTAACTTATCGATGCGAGGCAGAGGATAGTTGTCTTTGGGACATGCTTTGTTGAGGTCAGTGTAATCTACACAAACTCTCCATTTTCCTTTTTCTTTTTTCTTGACTAATACCACATTTGCCAACCAGTCGGTGTAGGATACCTCCTCGATGAAACTGGCTGCCAAGAATCTGTCAATCTCAGCCTCAATGATTGCTACTCTGTTCAGGGCAAAGTTTCGCCTCTTCTACACAGTAGGCCTACAGATCGGGTCAACATACAGCTTATGGCAGATCACAGTTTGATCAATTCCGGGCATGTCTGAGGCTGACCAAGCGAACACATCTTTGTTGCTTTGGAGGAAACTAATAAGTTCTGCTTTCTCATCTGCGCTGAGGTGAGAGCCAATTTTCGCCTTTCTTTCAGGCAGATTAGGATCAAGAATTACAAGTTTTGTGTCTTCTTCTGGTCTCCATCCCTCCTCAACTAAGGATTCGAATTGAACTTCTCCTTCTTGATCCTGGTGTTGTAATTGCTATTGAGGGGTAGAAGGCTTCTTCCCTTTCGCTTCGGCTGAAGTGACGGGAATAAATTCCTTCTGTTTCATTTCCTTCAAGACTCGAGCTGCACACCTCCTTGCAATGGCTTGATCACTCTTTATTTCTCCAACTCCACCTTCTGGGATTGGATATCTGATTTTTTGGTGTAGACAAGACGTGACAGCATCAATTTTAGTTATCCATGGTCTACCCAAAAGTCCGTTGTAGGGAGAGGGCTCATCTACTATCATAAAGGTTTGCGAGCAAATGACTGGTGGTGAGTAGACGTCTAAAATCATACAGGTCTACGGTCCTAGTCTTGAGTGCACGGTTGCTTGGGAGCCCAACCTTGAGAAGACTCCCCTTTGAGGTCCGAGCCTAGAGTGCACACTTACTTGTGGCCCTAATTTCGAATGAATGGTTCCATAGGGATTGTTTCCCTTTGATGGATGACCACTCCCATTTCTATGCACATGATCTACTGATAGACGACAATGTGTCATATGCCTTGGTTGTTCGCTCACTAATCGCTCTACCACTTGGGCTTGTTCTTCCAATATTTTGATCAGATTGGCGATCTGACCTGCTAGATTTTCTTGTTGTGTCATCTCCATTTGGCTTGTGGCAAAAGGTTGCAATTGATGGTCAACAGGCGGTGTCAGACCCACTATCAGTGGATGTCTGGCTGGTAATGGTTGAACTTGATATGACAATGGCGGCCTAGTACGAGCAGAATACCTTGTAACATTATTTTTGCTAGTTTGTTTTCGAGTTCCCACCATTGTATAGAAGCTCTCATTGTAAGCACCAATTTGTGGATGCAAATTTTCGTCGGGTCACGTGCTGATCACGCGGAGTAATCTGCAAAAGGTAGAAATTAATTCTTGACACCGGTGCGGTGCCTGCCACGGGGACTCCGATGCCAAAGTTAGAACAATGTATTTAAGAAAATGAGAAATATCTCTATATTTGAAGAGAAAATTGTAAGTTAGGAAAGTGTTACCTCCAGAAGGTTTTGCATTTGACTATTTATAGAGGCTAAAAGAATTAACTGTTGGCTGATGAGTGAGACACGTGGCTGATGAGTAAGACACGTGGCTGATGAGTAAGACACGTGGCTGATGAGTAAGACGCGTGGCAGATTAGTAGGTTATCTACTTGCAAGCGGTTGCAACTTCTTTCAGGCAATTGTAACTTCCATGATTGGTTATAACTTCCCATTTTGAGGTATCTCTTCTGCAAGTCCACGTGCTCAGCTGAGCATGGTGGTTGATGCCGAGCACTTCTCCTCTGCTAAGGAAATAGTGTTCTTCTAAGACTGAGTTTGTATTGGGCCTGGGCTCGGGCCTCCTATACTTGTAGCTTTCGTGGATAATCTTCGGGTTTCTTAAGAAATGACCAAATCTTTGGGCTTCTTTATTCAATTGGGCTAAAGTTTATTTTCTGATTGCACAATAACTAAAAAGGGGTGGGACTGCAGGAAAGTAGGAAATCGCAGCTTAATTAAGAATTTCAAAATAAAGATCATACGTGGAATAAGTTATGATAGTAAAAACTCTCCAAAGCAAGACAAAAATTAAAATTAAGAAAATATAAATAAATACTGTGGGAGCCAAAAATAACCCTTAGCCCAACAGGATAGAGAAGCCCAAAGATTTTGGTTGTTTCCGAAAAGCCCAAAAATTACCCATAAAGGGGCCCAGTACAGCTCAGAAGAATATTTTTTTCTCAGGAGAGGAATAGTGTTCAGCGTTGACCACCATGCTCAGCTGAGTACACAAGCTTGCAAGATAGGTATCATCAAACTGGAAGTTACAACTTCCAACCTAAGAAAAGTTACAAGTAGTTAAGAGAAGTTACAACTACCTAAGAGGAGTTACAACCTCTGGCAAGCAGATCACTCCCTCATCTGCCACGTGTCTCGCTCATCTGCCTCTATAAATAGTCAAACACAAATCCATTTGGAGGTAACTCTTTCTTGATTTCAGAATTCTCTCTTCAAATATAGAGATCTAAACGATTTTCTGAAGACATTGCTCTAACTTCTATCTTATGCAGATTACTCCACGTGATTAGCACGTGATTCTATCTTATGCAGATTGCTCCGCATGATCAACATGTGATCTGGTGGAAATTTGCATCCACAAATTGGTGCTTTCAATGAGAGCTTGAATCAAACTCATTGCATGCTCTCTTCCATTCACAAAAAACTTTCATTCATTCAGTTTCAATTTCATTCACAAACACTTTTATTTTCAATTCAATACAATGGTGGGAACTCGAAAACAAACTAGCAAAAATATTGTTACAAGGTATTCTGCTCGTACTAGGCTGCCATCGTCATCACGGGTTCAGACATTACCGGCTGAACAACCATTGATAATGGGTCTGCCACCGCCTGCTGACCATCAGTCGCAACCTTCTGCCACAAACCAAATGGAGATGACACAACAAGAAAATCTTGCAGGTCAGATCACCAATCTAACCAAAATATTGGAAGAACAAACCCAGGTGATAGAGCGATTAGTGAGCGAACAACCAAGCCAGACGACACTTTGCCATCTACCAGCAGATCATGCGCATAGAAGTGGAAGTAGTCATCCATCAAAGGAAAACAATCCCTCTGAAGCATTCATTCAAGATTAGGGTCACGAGTAAATGTGCACTCTAGGCTCGGACCTCAAAGGGGAGTCTTTTCAAGGTTGGGCTCCCAAGCAACTGTGCACTCAAGGCTAGGACCGCAGACTACACCCAATATAAGTGGTCGGCGCAGAAGACAAAATCTCGATGGATGCGAACAACGCAGGGGACCAAATCTAGATCACTACACTGATTTGTCCCACGTCCCACATTCAAAGGCTCGTCAAATCAAGAGGAGCCTTCAGGCGAATCCCATTGAGACTCTACCTCACTCAAATTCTAAATATGATGAGTCATCTATCGCAGATAATCAGAATCGAAATCATCATACGGCGATCAGCAGGATACACACAAGAACTTGGGAGCAGATGAATTGGCACGAATGGTCAAAGAGCAATTGATGAATTTACAAGTTATGAGAAATCCAGATGATACTCTGCGCAGAGAGGTAGCCTTGGTTAACCCTTCACCTTTTACAAATAACAACGAAAATGCTCCTTCACCAGCAAGGTTTACCACACCAACTTTTACCCCTTTCAAATGAGATTGTGATCCTGAGAGACACTTTAAGCCTTTTCGAAGTGTCATGACTCTGCACAAAAATGATGATCCGCTTATGTGCAAAATATTTACTATGACTTTACAGGGAGTAGCCCAAGATTGGTTTCACACTTTGACCCCTCAGTCGATCAACAACTTTAGAGATCTATCACTTGTCTTCACAAAAGAATATTCATCTTATCGAACTCTCAAAAAGCATGTTGACCATCTCTTCAACATGAAGAAGAAGTCAAATGAATCACTCGGAGACTTCATTAAATGATTCAAGGCAGAAAAAGCGAGCATGGTTGGGTGTGATGATCAAATTGCATCCTCAGCTTTTAGGAAGGGTCTGCCCGTAGATCACCCATTGTATGGCGAGCTGACCATGAAACCAGGTAAAACTCTGTGAGCTGACCATGAAACCAGGTAAAACTCTTGCAGAAGTCTTCACCATGGCAGAATGTTATGCATTGTGGGACGATGAAAAAAAATATTGCTAAGGTATCTGATGTGTTCAAGAAGGATAGCCAACCTACACAAAAGAATACAGATCAAAATGAGAGTAAAAAGAACAAGGGTGACAAGCGTAGAGCACGCTCTCCAGAAAAAGACTCATCTACCAGTAGAGCATACACAAAGTTTTCAGTTCCAATCAATCAAACTCTCCAGCGCAGAAAAATCCGATGATTGTGGCAACCAACCATTTTACAAAGTAGATTGAAGTTGAGGCATCCTAGATTTTTCATTTTTAACTTCTTAGGGAAAAAAATGCAATGTACATGTAAGAAAAACTTGGTTGTATTTTATCTGTTTATTGTATTTTATCTCTTCAACGAGAGACTCCTCATCTGGTAGAACATACACAGTGTTCTCCGTTTCGGTCAATCAAATTCTCCACGAGAAGAACCAATCTTGGCCGAAGAGATCGCCATCAATAAAAGAAGATCTGCAAAGAAAAGATTTGAACAAATATTTACATATATCACAGCATATGATACATTATTTTGCTTTTCAGCGAAGAACACACCTTCCTCAGTTGAAATAGGGAAATACGAGAATTCATTCTACATGTCATACAGCAGAAGACATTCAGAAATACAAATATTTATGTACACCTCAGTAGAGGATGGCACTCTACGTGAGTGGGTAATTCAATGCATAAAAGCATCTTACTCGAGACTATTTAAATCCGTTTAAGTTTAGTCAATTAGTCAGCAGACCACACAAGAAAAATGCCTCAGTAGAGGATGACACTCTCCGTGAGTGGGTAATTCAATGCATAGAAGCATCTTGCTCAGGACTACTTAAATCCGTTTAAGTTTAGTCAAGTGGTCAGCAGACCACACATATATAATTCCTCAGTAGAGGATCACACTCTCCGTGAGTGGGTAATTCAATGCATAAAAGCATCTTACTCAGGACTACTTAAATCCGTTTAAGTTTTGTCAAGTGGTCAGCAAATCACACAATATTTCCATGCAATTTTCAAGATAAACAGATTTGAATCCATGATTAACTTTCTCAAGTTATGCTTAAATTCTGACGTAGCACATTGGAAACTCATGAATGAGGCCAATAAAGCTTTTGCGCTCATAAAGAAAATATTTCTAAGTCAGTAGGCCAACAAACATACACAAAGTTTGGGGATCATAAAAGCAAATAATAACACAATTTGATATGAAGTCACCATCAACTCCAAAAGAAATCTAAACTCTCACAAGTAGAGCAGCAGTTTTGGATCGATTCTTGAGTAGATCAGCAGACAAATCCAGGATAGGACCTATACATCTGCTTGGCAGTTTCAAATGTAGCAGTTAGCTCAGTTTTCATCAGCGAAGAGTTGGGGGCACAACTTCCTCTCGGATGCTTGTCAAAAACTCGTGAAATGAGTGATCAAGTTGAGCCAATATGACTTAATCTACCGGCCGATGACAAATATAAAAGCTTAAGCCTTAGCAGAATCCGTTTCCTCCTCAATTGGGGAAACAAAATCGGCCAGCAGATTAGTGTCCCGTCCTTCAACAAATGAAGACTCATCAACTCATACTAAAATAAGGGCAGGTCAGCCCAAAGATATGCCACTCCTCAACTTATGCTGAAACAGGGGTAGGTCAACTTAAAGATATGTCAAATCATCGGGAAGCCAGAGCATGACTTGTTTTATTCACCTAAGGATGGTCTTCTATTTGGACAAAGTCCAAGAGCCCCATGAAATGACTATGTATGAGTCACCCAATAGATCATCTCATCTGCAGCAAAAGCCTCTACATGCAGATCATTTTGTCTTCAGCAGACTACATTTCAACAATAGCAGAAGCCTCTACATGCAGATTATTTACTTTTATCAATAAAGACAGACAAGTCAGCAAGATCATGGGCATTCTACTTCTATTTTTGCGGGGCTCCTCAGTGAAAATACATTTCCCCTGCTTTTAAGTAAGAAGGAAAGGAAAAACGATCAGCACAAAAGCAAAGGAGATGAGGGGCATTTGTGGGAGCCAAAATAACCCTTAGCCCAACAGGATAGAGAAGCCCAAAGATTTGGGTTGTTTCCGAAAAGCCCAAAAATTACCTATGAAAGGGGCCCAGTACAGCTCAGCAGAATACTCTTTTCTCAGTAGAAGAATAGTATTCAGCGCTGACCACCATGCTCTCAGCTGAGTACACAAGCTTGCAAGAGAGGTATCATCAAACTGGAAGTTACAACCTCCAAAGGGAGGTTACAACTACCTGAGAGAAGTTACAAGTAGTGAAGAGAAGTTATAACTACCTAAGAAAAGTTACAACCGCTTGCAAGCAGATCACTCCCTCATCTACCACGTGTCTCACTCATCTGCTGGAGTTACAACTTCTTACAAGCATATCACTCCCTCATCTTCCACGTGTCTCACTCATCTGCCTCTATAAATAGTCAAACACAAATCCATTTGGAGGTAACTCTTTCTTGATTTCAGAATTCTCTCTTTAAATATAGAGATATAAACATTTTTCTGAAGACATTGCTCTAACTTCTATCTTATGCAGATTACTCCACGTGATTCTATCTTATGCAGATTGCTCCGCATGATCAGCATGTGATCTGATGGAAATTTGCATCCACAAATAAAAGAAACATAAAACCACAATGCAGTAATGAAACTGAAGCTGTGATTGGAGAAACGGTGCGAATATTGGGAGATATA